>JALHBX010000226.1:0-51550 GCA_024340025.1 Tolypocladium tundrense | reverse complement strand
GGCGCCACGGCCGGCGGCAACGGCTCGGCCGGCGGCAGCGGCAACGGCGCCGTCGTCGTCGGCGGCGGCGAGGAGGGGCCGCTGCTCCTCCGCAAGCCCGCGGCCGGGTCGCTGCGCGCCCGCTGGCGCCGGCAGACGCGCGCCGAGGTCTCGCGCTCCTGGGCCGACCTCGTGCTGCTGCTCTGCTACGTCGTCACCGGCCTGCTGGACAGCGCGTCGACGCAGGTCTGGGGCGCCTTCGTGTCCATGCAGACGGGCAACACCGTCTACGTGGGCCTCGGGCTCGCGTCCCTCGTCTACCCGCCGACGACGCCGCGGCTGTACAAGTCGGGCATCTCGCTGCTCTCCTTCTGCGTCGGGTCCTTCTTCTTCGCCCGCTTCCACCGCCGCTTCTCGCCCAAGCGCCGCTGGGTGCTGTGCGCCTCCTTCGCCGCCCAGACGGCCCTCACGGCCGCCGCCGCCGTCATCGTCACCGTCGGCACGCCCCCCGCCGCGGCCGTCGACGATGACGCCGTCGACTGGACCGTCCTCGTGCCCCTCGCCCTCGTCGCCTTCCAGAGCTGCGGCCAGGCCGTCACCAGCCGCGCCCTCAAGTACAACGCCCTGACCAGCGTCGTCCTCACCAGCATCTACTGCGACCTCTTCAGCGACCAGGACCTCTTCGCGCTGCACAACGTCGAGCGGAACCGCCGCGCCGCCGCGCCGCTGCTGCTGCTGGCGGGCGCCGTCGGCGGCGGCATCTTCTCGCACAGCCCCGTGGGCATCGCCGGCGCGCTGTGGACGGCCGCGGCGCTGAAGCTGTGCATGGTCGTTGCCTGGTTCTTCTGGCCGGCCGAGCTGGAGGAGGAGAGCTAGGCCGGGCACGGGTCTCAGACAATGTCCAAAGAATGGTGCAGCGGTTAAATTCACTCTAGACGTAACATCACAGGATGGTTACAAAAAAGTCAATTACATATAAATTCCACAAACATGAGTTTCGTTGCTTTCGACCTGGTCCCTGTTGTGTTGTATGGCCGTCTCGTCTACCACTGTACTCGCGGATAGTGGCCCGCAATCAGGCAATCCGGAGCTATCTTAGCAGTGCACCCCATTATCCGGTCTTGCTTGAGCAACCTGTTTCAAATGTTGCAGCCAACGCATCTTCTTTCGAGACTGCGCAGTTCTCTCCGCGACCACCGGGATGCGCCCCACTCAAGCCGGTCAGCCCGCCGATCTCGGCGCCTGCCGTTGAGTGGGCAACTGGGCCGTCCTGGACCAGGGCACGCTGTTGGTCTTTGCATCATCCGCATTGGATTCTTTCTTGGAGCCCAGGCTCGAGTTCGCTTAGTATTGTTCTTGGATGCTTGACACTTTGTCCTCGTGCGTGTCATTCTCCCACGGCTTACATGTACTTCGTATGGCGTATGCTCTAGACACTCACGGTCAAGGTAAACATCATCCTCTCCGAAACCCTACCTCTGTCCACTCGCCCATTTTTCGTTATGCAACCCAACCACGCACTGGTCACCTTGCGGGTGTTGCATCGCGAGCTGCAGCGTCCCCGCGGCAATCCAACGTCTGGTCCGGGGTCAGCAGCCGTGATCGGCATGGAACCGTGCTCTCGCTGCATCCAACAGCTGTCTTAGCCGCCTTCGCGAATCGTAAGCTCGACTGCCCTTCCCCCGCATTCTGGCAATCCAGACTTTGCCCTATTCCTGGCATATAAAGACGGTGGACAAGTTGGGCGCGTCTTTTCTTTGTCTTCGTCGAGTCTGCAGGTTCTCCGAGTGCAGCGCAGACTCGCCGTGTAAGCCATGTCCACCGGCGAGAAGCTCTCCCCTCGCGGAGATGTGGACTCCCACGTCTTGAAAGATGTTCGTCTCGATACGCTCCCCAACCTCGCATCGCCAGCTCACTGACACGCTACTAGGACTCTGCCCTGGAGCAGTCCACGCCCGCCAACGCCGAGGCAGAGCGGCGCCTCGTCTGGAAGCAAGACCTCCGCATCATCCCCCTCTCCGCCTCCATCTACTTCCTCTGCTTCCTCGACCGCTCCAACATCGGCAACGCCAAGATCCTCAACTCGAGCACCCGCGACGACATGCAGTCCACGGCGCACATGTCCGACTACCAGTTCGTCGTCGCCCTCATGGTCTTCCTCGTCGCCTACGCCGTCTTCGAGGTCCCCAGCAACATGCTCCTCAAGAAGCTGCGCCCCAGCCGCTGGATCGCGTTCCTCATGCTCTGCTGGGGCGGCATGACCATGGCCCTCGGGGGCGCGCAGAGCTTTGCCGGCGTCACGGCCGTGCGTTTCCTGCTGGGCATGTTCGAGGCGGGCTTGTTCCCCGGGCTGGTGTACTACCTTACCTTTTGGTACAAGCACGATGAGCGCAGCGTGAGGGTTGCGATTATTCTCGCGTCCGCGACGCTCGCCGGTGCTGTAAGCTGTCACGTCTCTTGTCTTTCGATACTCGCATACTAACGCAGTTCAGTTTGGCGGTGCCATCGCGTACGGCATCGGGCACATGAACGGCGCGGCAGGCCTCCCGGGCTGGCGCTGGCTCTTCATCATCGAGGGCATCCCCTCCTGCATATCCTCCGTCTTCGTCTTCTTGTTCCTCCCCGACTACCCCGAGGGCGCCACCTGGCTCTCCGAGCCGGAAAAGGACCTGGCCGTCCAGCGCCTGTTCCACGAGGGCAGCAAGGGCCACCACCCGACGATGAGCTGGGCGGACGCCAAAGCCACGCTGACGGATTGGCGTCTGTACGCGCACTATGCCCTCTACTTTGCCATCAGCCCCGGGTTTGCGAGTCTGAGTCTGTTCTCGCCGTCGATTACGCTCGGCTTGGGGTACAAGGACCTGACAGCCCAGCTCATGACCGTTCCTCCTTGGGCAGTCGCGTATGGTATGTCTTTACGGTCGTCTGCAACGGTGGGACGTAAGCTAACGCGTCCATATTCAGTTTGCCAGATCCTCGTGGCGTTCTCGGCCGACCGGTTCAATGCCCGGGGCGTGCATACGGCCGCCGCCGCTCTATTCGGCGCTATCGGGTTCATCGTCTCCGCCTCGCTCCCGCCCACGGCATACGGGGGCCGCTACGCCGGCCTCATCATGGCCACGTCAGGCTCCTTTGCGTGCATCCCGCCACTGCTCGGCTGGCTGACGTCCAACGTGGTCAGCACGGCGGCCACGGGCCTGGCCATCGCCATCAACGTGAGCATCGGGGGCGGGCTAGGCCAGATCCCCGGCGTGTGGATATACAAGCGCGACGAGGCGGCGAGGGGATACCCCACGGGCCACTGGGTCAATGCGGGCTGCCTGCTCTTCGTGACGGTTGTGTCCTTGGGGTTGCGGTTTTTCTACGGGTGGAAGAACAAGAAGCTGGCGGAGGAGGCGAAGAGACAGGGCGTGGAAGTGAGGCTGTATAAGCTGTAGCGACGGCCTGTACAAGCTGAGTGACGGCCGCAGCGGGGATTATATGACAGAGTACGAAGGACCAGATAGCCGCATACGCCCTTTTGCCTGCGAAAAAGAAAAAGAAAAGAATCCTTCAGAGGCACCGCCTGAGCGTCTCTCGGTTGGTGTTGTCCAGTAGCACGATCGAGGCATTATCCGAGACCGCGTGGCGACGGTCGGAAGTGAAACCAACACTGAGATAGCGTCATGTGGCACATCGCGATTACATCTACTCCATACGATTCATGCGTGATGAGGTATGGATCACGATCGTCGTCGAGAGTCAAGACTACAGTATCACGATTGATCCTGAAGCATATGGTGAGAGCGGCAGCAGTGCATGACATGACGGAGGTGTGCCAAGCCGGCACCCTGCCTCACGTCACACCCGGGCATGTTTGAACCGGCAGAGCCTCAGCGGCATTGAGTTGTGTGCCGATGTGCGCGATCGAACTGGCGACGGCGCTGTGTGCTCCGGGTCTCGTGAGTGTCATGTAAACTTCAATCAATGCTGCAAATGGTTGTAGGAG
The DNA here is from genome assembly GCA_024340025.1 of Tolypocladium tundrense. NCBI lineage: Eukaryota > Fungi > Ascomycota > Sordariomycetes > Hypocreales > Ophiocordycipitaceae > Tolypocladium > Tolypocladium tundrense. The sequence continues at coordinate 47,583 of JALHBX010000226.1, read as the reverse complement.
CCTATCACGTTGATGATAGGCAGGCATCCAGTACCCCGCGAATCTAGAATGACGACAAACAGGTATCAGACCCGAGCATGACAGAATCCTGGCACACGGGGTCGTGCCAAGGTTGCGGCCGTTTTGCTTGGTCCAGCGCTGCAGCTCTCACGAACCGCTCAGCCCGCTGCAGAGTCTGGATCGGTTGAATACAGGGGGCTGGGCTTCTCTTCTGGGACACGGACACGGAAGCTGTCGCATTTCCACACGGGCGCTCCGGAACTTTCGGTGCTTGCCGCCGTTTGAGGGTCCGCCGTTTGAGGCTGGAGGCTGGAGGCTGGAGGCGGGCCCCCACAGCTGGTGGCTGCCGGTGTGTCGTCGGAGGCCAGAATGAAGAAGCAGAAACGTCGAGAAGCCGCCTGTGGTGTTGCAGTTGTTTCAAACAACGACAAACAACCCCAAACAGCGCCATCTCTGTCTCGTCCGCCGCTGATGAGAGGACAGGCCACTGTGAGATGCTCCCGCTCCACTGCCTTGATGTCTTGCAGCGGCTCGCAATAGCGCGTGATTGGCCGCGTGGCGTCCATGCCAGGCGACGTAGCGGGGGGTCGGGGTGTTATGACGTAGCGAGCAGCGTCATACCTGGGGGCGTGGCCGAGCGCTGGCCGCATGCGTTCAGCGAAGACGCGGAGGGACGGCTGCAGCCGAACAGGACGGCGCGCGAGGGCATCGTTTTTTTGATACCATTCGCGGCGGCAGTGTTGTTACTGTGAGGCATGGCACAGGCCGGAATTCACGAGATTCCAGGCGGAGCGACGCGGTGCAAAGAGGCAGCGGCGGCGGGAGGGACTGGGCAGCCTGGTGGTGGTGCTGCGGCTGGCGTATGGCTTCCAGCTTCCAAGTAAGGCGCTGGAGACCTGTCAGTCCAGTACCTAGTCACCCGGCGCACCCCCGGTGCACGCCGTCATCGCCGCGTCGAGCATCTGCATGATGAAAGCAATGTTGCCACCGCTTGCGGGCCGCGGGCAGATCATTTCTCGCCGCCGCGAAGAGGCTTCGTCTCGTCGTCGGCCAGGACGCTGTACGCAGTTTGGCAGTACATAGATACCGTGCATAGCCCCTGGACCGAGCCTAACGTCCCGCTGTCAGAAGGCCCATCTGACTTCACAGGCCTACCCCACCAAAAACGACGCAGCCTCTTCCCTTCCGCCACGACCCCGTCAGGTTCCAAGGCCGGTTTCTAAGCACACTGGCCGCCCTCGACTTCCGTCACCTCCCAGCGCCTCCCCAGACGCATAGCCTCACCTGTCCTGTCCATCCTCCTCGCAGCCGGCGTTCCATCACGTCTGCCTCCTCTCCCGCTGCCTCTCTGCCTCGTCCTCCTCTGCGCTTCCTCCCGCCCGCCGCTGCTGTCCTCGGCCGCGACACTTGTGCAACGACCGCCCAGGCGCATCCCGTTAAACCCCGCATCCTCTGGCCCTCGTCCTGTCCAAGCCCCCTCTCTGCCCGTCGCAGTCGCCTCGACGTCTGCCACCTGTGCGACCGCACGCAAGTATTTCCCTTTGGGGCCGTTTTCGTCTTCCCGAGAATACCGCAGACCGACCGATATACCCGCGGGAGCCCGGCCCTTTGACGCTTTGGTGCGCGGTCGCTCGTCAGCGGCGCCCTCCTGGTAGTCATGTCTACCATACAACAGCTCAAGAACTTCATCCGCCATGGTATGTGCCCGTCTCGTCCCCCATCACTCCGGACCCAATGACGGCATCGCATATGCCCCCTCCAGGCCCATGTCTCACAGCTTCTGACTTTTCTCTTTAGGTAAACAAGCGCGTGCGACAAATATTGAAGAGGCCCCGCGCAAGAATGAACCCCCGCCTCCCCAGGCACCGCACCCTGTAGCGGAAAAGGACATGCACACCTCGGAGCCGGCCTACGGCCACCTGCCGCCGCACAAGGGGCCCCTAGAGGCCTACTCTCAGCCGCCTGGCGACGCCCAGAACCGAGCCGCCCAGGCCAGCCACGCCGCCGCTCACCATGTCGAGCATGCCCAAAAGTGTGGCACCAAGGCCAAGCGGGTCGATGAGGCGGAGCTCAAACAGCTCGTTGCCGAGGAGAACGCGAGCAAGGCCAAGTTCCCGCGCTACCCGGGCTTGGAGCGCTGGGAACTGATCGAAAAGATGGGCGACGGCGCGTTCAGCAACGTCTACCGTGCCCGCGATCTGCACGGCGATAAAGGCGAGGTCGCCATCAAAGTCGTCCGCAAGTACGAGATGAACAGCATGCAGGTGAGTGTGGTTGGCTCGCCCTGGCTTGCGTTGCCCCTATTTCTTTGGTCTTCTGCGTTGCCGTGTTTGCTGCGCTGCTCGTTGCTTCAACTTTACCAACCTCGGGGGCTCATCCCTGGAATAGGGAAACAACCATTTACACCCGGATTTTAAGAAGGTCCCGAAAGCTGCAGAGGTGCGAAAATCTTTTCCCTATAGTCTCGAGTTTGCGACGCTCGCCTTGTCTTGTTGGGTTTCCTTCTGCTGTACCATCCACGCGCGGGCGTTGCCGTTGCCAGCCTCGGGAGCGATAGTCGAGCTGACTCGGGGAATAGCGCTCGAACATCCTAAAAGAAGTCCAGATCATGCGCCAGCTCGACCACCCCAACATTATTAAGCTGGTGGAGTTCTCCGAGTCGAAGCAGTACTACTACATCATCCTCGAGCTTGCGCCCGGCGGCGAGCTGTTCCACCAGATTGTTCGCTTGACGTACTTTAGCGAGGAGCTGTCACGGCACGTCATTATCAAGGTGGCCAAGGCTTTGGAGTATCTGCATGAGGAAAAGGGCGTGGTTCATCGGTAAGCACGCAGCCGTGGCATCGACAGTGTTGCTGGGACACACGTCGTCGCATCCCCGATGCGCCGAGCGCAGCTGACCGCGTGCAGGGACATCAAACCCGAGAACATCCTGTTCAACCCCATACCGTTTGTTCCGGCCAAGAACCCGAAGCCCAGGCAACCCGGTGACGAGGACAAGGTCGACGAGGGCGAGTTCATCCGCGGCCAAGGCGCGGGCGGCATTGGCGAGATCAAGATTGCCGACTTTGGTCTCTCCAAGATCGTGTGGGAGAGCCAAACCATGACGCCTTGTGGCACCGTCGGTTACACCGCCCCCGAAATCGTCAAGGATGAGCGGTATTCCAAGTCCGTCGACATGTGGGCTCTGGGCTGTGTCTTGTACACGCTACTCTGCGGCTTCCCGCCCTTTTACGACGAAAGCATAGAAGTACTCACCGAAAAGGTCGCCAAGGGGCAGTACACCTTCCTGTCGCCGTGGTGGGATGACATCTCCAAGTCGGCCAAGGACCTCATCACGCATCTTTTGACCGTCGACCCCGACAAGCGGTACACCATCAGGGAGTTTCTTGCCCACCCCTGGATCCAAGCAAGCGGTCCGACTCCCCGCGAAGAGAAGGAGCCAGAGGTGCTCCGGGCCTTTGATGCGAGCAAGTTCGAGGAGGCTGGCAAGCGCTACGACTTCCGGTCCCCCGGCGCCGTCAACCTCCGCGAGGTCTTTGACGTCAGTTATGCCGTCCACCGCCAAGAAGAGGAAGGAAAGAGGCGGCAACAGATTGGGGCCAGGGCTGGAGGCGGAAAGCCTCTCGGTGGCCTCGACGAGGAAGAGGAAGACGACGATCGCATGCAGATTGACCAAGCCGCCAGCCAGAAGCCTAATGCGACTCAGGCCTTGGAACAGAGCATGCGCAAGGCCAACATTCGGGATCAGGAGCAGGCCCGGGGACGCGAGCAACATCGTGTCAACGACAAGGGTTATGGTCAGCACTCGGCTACCGTGACGGCTGCGGCGCGACAGCAAGTCAAGGATCGAAACCGACAGAAGGGGGCGTTTGAACTGAACCTCGACAATGCGACATTGCTGGGTAAGCGAGGCAAGAAGATTCCCGCCATGGGTGCATAGGAGCCTACCCAGCTCCATGGCTATTTCGTCGACGACGCTGCCGCCCCGTTGGGCGCGAATTGCCGCAGTGGCATGCATCTGCCGACGGACTCGACGCAGCGGGTCAGGACCGTCCGATGCGTGACTTGGCCATCTTGTGGATGATGTTCTGCTTGAAGCGAAAGCGAGTGGACCTGCGTGATGCAAAGCGTCCGTCTACAAGCGAGAGCGCATTGGCCGGGCCGCGGGGTCAAGTTGAGAGTATTGACGTCATGACAACGGCGCTCGGAGTACTTGGCCAGTGCGGAGGACTGGGATATGTTGGGGGACTGTTTGGAAGGGTTTAGGTTTTCATGAGGGCCCTTTGTGGCTGTGACCAGGAGCTGGAGTGGCTGGCGAAGTTGGCAGTTCTACATTGTGTCACGTAGAGAGAGAGGCGACATATACATCGCATGGAGTTTGGGCACTTTTAGTTGCGACGAGCACTCTGTTAGGAATGAAGAGACTGTCGTTCTGCAAGTTGATATTTCATCGGCCCTGCTCCCTGATGTTGACAAGGAGCACATCGTTGTGTGAATGTCCTTCGACTGAAGGACTCGATGATACTTGATGCCGGAAAGAAGTCGTGAGGGTACCGAGAATATCGATGGTTGACTGTTCACGCCATCAGACTACACAGATCACAGGCGCATCGTACATTCACCAGAGCTCGGAAATCACGCGAGACGTGAATATAATTGTACTTGATTTATATACTTTGTATTCCCTATTTACACGGCCCTCTCTTTATGTACCTCACGAAGCAGTATGTCCGGCATTGTCCAAGCTGCCCAAACGCCAGACACCAGCCATCTCTCAAGTCTCATCCTCGCGCAGCGCAGAGCCTTCCGCCGTCGTCCACCGGTTTCAACCCGCGCCCGAGCGCGTGTACCACCACCTACAGTTCGTCCTGGAGCCGCCACCTGTCCGGATCCCGCTTCCATCAACGGCAGAGCACGATATCCTCGCCGAGCACGAGGTCCACCTCGTTGCCCCAGGTTCCGGCCTGTCTCTTCCTCGACGGGCTCACGTCCACGCTCTGGCGCGCGGACGTCATCGAGGAGCCGCGGGATTGGCGCGACAGTGTCCCCGCGCCGCTGGAGTAGCCGCTTCGGCGTGTGGACGCCACGGAGGAGCGGAGGGATGCGCGCGGCTGGGGGCCTCCGTCGCTGGAGTAGCGGGGGATCCTGGACGGCGCCCCTTGGAGCGCCGAGAGTTGCGTGTATGAGTTGCGCTTGGCCGTGGTGCTGGCTCGGTTGATGACGAGCGGTGGGCATGCGCTCCGGGCTTGCTTGGTGCGGAAGACGTCTCCCATGCGGCGAAACCGCACCGCAGCTCGCACAAACTGCGCGAGTTGGAAGAGCGGCGTGGTTCCACGGTGGTGTCTGGCCTGGGGTCCGGGTTCTCCTCGCACCATCGCGGCCTCCCAGTGTTCCCGCGTTGTTCTGCCCTGGACGGCCGTCACGGCATCTGCAGCAGAGGCGTCAGCATGCGCTGCCGGACGGGGCCTCGTCGCACGTACCGCGACCTCACCCGCCCTTCTGGGCTCCATCACCGCCGGCATGAGCAGCGGCGGCGGGTGGAATCCCGGTATGGCTCCGAGATCCAGCCCGGCCCTCTCCATCAGGGGCACGGCGCGCGGGTTCGCCAGCGCGAACGGCTCCAGGAACTCCAGCTGCCCGAAGAAGCCCGCGTGCTCGACCGTCAGACGCTGCTCCTCGCCGCCGACCTCGACGATGCGGTGCATCAGCCAGCAAACGTCGCGCGCGCGCTGCGCCGCCGCCGCGCCGTCGTCGTCGCGCAGCGCCGCGACGTAGTCGCACGCCATGCTGTCGGCGAGCACCGGCAGCGCCAGCACGCTCGCGGCGCCGGGGCCCAGGCGCACGCGGCGCAGGCGGTCGAAGTCGGCGTAGGCGAGCACGCGCACGCAGCGCGGCGCGCCGTCGGCCGTCGCGTACGTGAAGGCGTGCGGGTAGCGCGCGCAGAGGGCGAGCGCGCCGGCCTGCGCCCAGCCGAGGAGCGCGTCGAGCGACGACACGGGGCAGACGATGCTGATGTGGTCGGGCGCGTGGAGCGTGTTGCCGTAGTAGATCATGGCGGCGTGCCCGCAGACGGCGTAGGGGACGTGCGCGAGGATCTTGCCGATGCCGTCGACGACCTCGCAGATGGTGGAGCGGTCCATCTTCTCAAACGTATGGGGTGTCTGTACGGTTCTGCCTGAGCCGCTGCTGTTCTGTTGTGGTGGTGGTGGTGGTGGTGGTGGTGGTGGTTGTCTCTGGGGCTTCAGAGTCGCGCCACTGCTTGGCCGAGAGGTTGGCGTCGAAGCCGCCTGCGAGGTCCTTTTAGCGACATGTGACGGTAGCCGTGGCATGGGCTTGCTTAACAGCGTCGTCTGGGCCATGGGTCTCATCTGGGGAGTTGCTTGCGGGCGGCCATGGCCAGGCGGCCGTGCCTTGGGGGTAGTCTGGGCGACCTGCGGCGGTCTGGGCCTCTGTGCAGGATTGCTTGACGGCTGTAACAGGGCTCGTTGGTTCAATGGTTTCGGGGCCCGGGCCCTTGGCCTGCTGTCGCTGGGCTGTCTATTGTGAACGGCAGGCTGCCTGCTGCCCACAATGGTCGGTCTGTTGTCAACGACAGGCGGCTGCCTATGGTTGACGACATGCCCTTTATTGTTCGCGCTAGGCTGCCTATGGTGTATAATAGGCTGTCTGTTGTTGGCAGCAGGCTGCCTATTGGTATCAGAAGACTGCCCCTTGGCATCTGCGAACGAAACCCTTGGTGTCGTTTGTTGTATGCTGGCGGCGTGGGACCTTGGTCTCGTGTAAGTGCTTTGCCGGGCCGCGGGTATGATTCGAGCAGGCCGTCCCCGTGGCACCTCACGGACAGTCTCCTGAACCATGCGCGCCCTCTGCACAACCTGCGGCGACATGCCAGCGTTCGAGCTGCACGTCCTCGACGAAGGCGAGCGCCCAGATGCCCGGGCCGCCGCAAACGAGCGCCGAGCCGGCACCGGCAGCGACGACCGACGCCCCCCCTTTGCCGCCGCGATCCCATGCATCGACTCCTTCGACCACTTGGACCAATAGTCCGGGTCCTCTGAAATGTTGAGCGCAACCCGCGGCGGCGAGCTGCGCCGGCACGCCTGTGGCTCGTCGTGGGCGTTGTTCCTCCTGGGAAAACAGGACAGCCTGCCAAACACGGACCGGAAGAAGCTGCGCATGGATATCATGTGTAGAGCGAGCGCCGGTAAGGTTGTGGGCTCTCTTCGAGTCGAAGCTATCTTGGCCACTGGTTGTAGTAGGCTGAGCAAGATCAGGGTGGAGCTGCAGGTCAACACGGCTTTGTGGAAAGAGACGAGAAGGAATGGGCGAGCAGGGCGACTGAAAAGAGAATTTAAGCAGCTTTCGGATAGGGTTCCATCTGTGCGCTGGGGTTTGCATTGAACAGAGCCTGGACATTTCCCTTGGTCAGGTCGACCAGCTCCCGAGAACAAAGCGACATCGAACAGCGTCGGAGGAGGGGTTGCACTGGGCATTGTTTAGCACAAAATCGCAAACCAAGACTCAACGCAAAATGACCCCAATGCAAGACTTGGTATACATGCATAGGCCTCTAATCGTCTCACCCGACCGCCTATAACGCCTAGTAAATCTTACAATGCAAGGTCCGATACCCGAAGAAACCATGTGCTCTCTGATCCCTTATAACTCCTCTTCCGTGTCCATCCGATCACCGTTTGCATGCCCGCTTGCACCGGCAGGGCCTTCCTTCTTGGGCATCGTGGCTTCCTTGTCGATCATCTGTCTGGAGACGGAGACGATGTTGTCCTCGATGAGCTCTTGGCCGACATCTTCCAGGTGCTTCTTGGGGTCGAGCTTGCCAACGTATCGGGTCTTGAGTTGTTCCTTAGTCAGCTCCGTCTCCTCCTTGACACGCTTCTCGTAGCCGTCGGCGAGGCTGACGAGTCGCTGCAGTCGCTCCTTGTTCTTGTCCCCTTCTGATCGGAAGTCGTCCATCTGCAGTGCCTCGGTCCAGACGTGCTTGTGCAGGTTCATCAGCATGTTCTCCTCGAGCGCCGTCTTGCGGTAGTTGATGCCGATCGAGTAGTAGTGTCGGTTGAGGCCGTGGATGAGGGCCTGGATCGAAGGCTTGTTGAGGTGACCAAGGTTGCTCGTGCTTTGGCGGGGCTCCTGCCCCATCATCAAGAGCTGAGGGTTGATCAGTCGGAAGGCGTCGATGACGACCTTGCCCTTGACGGACTGGATGGGGTCGACGACGACGGCGACGGCGCGAGGGTTCAGCTGCTCGAAAGACTGTTGGGTGTTAATATCAACCGAAGACAACCAGCAGCCGAAACCCGGATGCGAATGGTACCAGCCCACGACGGACTCGGGCCTGCCGTGATCGTTAGCTGCAGTGCCCATGCATTGTATGGTTCAGCGTTGTCCGAGCTTACCTTCCCGTTTGCCGCAGCATGTCCATCATTTTGGTCTGGAAGACGGGGTCGACAGCCTCGACGCTGACGCCCGTTCCGCTTTGGGGCATGGCAAACACGTCCATGACCTTGACGGTGAAGTCGTCCACAAACTCGCCCAGCATCAGACCCATGACCTCCATGGGAACACCCGCACGGCCGTGTCGCAGCATCTTCAGCAGCGCCAGTGATGAGATGTAGACCGTCTCCGAGTTGTCGATGAGGTTCGTGTTATCCTGGTAGGAGCAGCTGTCAGCATCATTCGTTCAAACAGGTCGCTTTCGAGCTCGAGCACCGCTGCTGCGCGCGTCGGTGAGAGGCTTACCGTGCCATGGGCAGCTCCTCCCAGGCTCATGCCGCTGCCACCCAGCAAGTTCCTGAATCGCTCCATTGTGCAGCCTTTTGGTCGTCGAGTATAAATGTTTAAAGGGCCACGGTCGGGATGTAAGGCTTGCAATCCGCGACGTGACGTGGGCGGAAGTTGGGTGTGGTGCGGTCTGAGAGCGAGAGAGCTTCCCTGCCGATGTTGACGCAGCACTCCGGTAGCCTGTTGCTGGCAGGGGGCTTAGTAATGTCACGTGTGGCTAGGCACGGAGCCGAGTCGAGCTCACCAGCCCACGCCTAACAGTTGAGACGCTCTGTGGCTAGCTATTGTGGTAGCGGGGAACAGCCGGGGATAACGGCGCCAATAGGAAATGCCGTGGCTGGAAGTGACGCTGTCGGGTCACTCTCCAATGCAGCCTCGCCGCCCCAACTTTAATCCGCCGCGTCTTTCTGAAGCCGTGTCGTGCCGACTCTCGCGCTTCTTCATTACTCTCTCACCAACCCTCGGAAACACCTCTGCCAGTGTCCCCGGACCACAATGCGACGCTTCTCTTGAGGCACCACCGATCTTTCTGCCGAATTCACACACCTCACTTTGATACCGCGAATTACTCTCCACGCGCTCAACAACCTGCGCTAGGATCCTCGAGCCGAAGTCTGCAGCATGGGTGATTCCAGCATGGCCCAACTGGGCTCCGTGGCCCTCAATGGCTCCTCGCCAAAGAAGGTGGCCTACTTTTACGACTCGGATATTGGCAACTATGCCTATGTCACCGGCCACCCCATGAAGCCTCATCGCATTCGTCTGGCGCATAGTCTGATCATGCAGTACAATCTCTACCAGAAGATGGAGATTTACGTTAGTGGCCCCCCTGACGATGCGCTGTGACCAGCCGCGTCCCCCGGCAGCTACTGACCTGTCCATAGCGTGCGAAGCCCGCGACCCGTGGTGAGATGACGCAGTTTCACACCGACGACTACATTGACTTCCTCCAGAAGGTCACCCCAGACAACATGGACAGCTACATGCGCGAGCAGGGCAAGTACAACGTCGGTGATGACTGCCCTGTCTTTGATGGCCTGTTCGAGTTCTGCGGCATCAGCGCCGGCGGAAGCATGGAGGGCGCAGCACGCCTCAACCGGCAAAAATGCGACATTGCCATCAACTGGGCTGGCGGCCTTCACCACGCTAAAAAGTGCGAAGCCAGTGGCTTCTGCTACGTGAACGGTGAGTGTTACGCGGTTTCCCCTGCCGTGCTTTGTACTAACTAAGCGACAGACATTGTTCTCGGCATCCTCGAACTCCTTCGATTCATGAAGCGCGTCCTCTACATCGACATTGATGTCCACCACGGTGACGGCGTGGAAGAAGCTTTCTACACCACCGATCGCGTCATGACGGTCTCGTTCCACAAGTACGGCGAGTATTTCCCCGGCACCGGCGAGCTCCGGGATATCGGCATCGGTCAGGGCAAGAATTACGCAGTCAACTTCCCCCTTCGCGACGGCATCACGGACGACTCTTACAAGTCGATTTTCCAACCAGTCATTGAGAACGTCATGAAGTACTATCAGCCAGAGGCCGTGGTTCTTCAATGCGGCGGTGACAGCTTGTCTGGCGACCGGCTGGGCTGCTTCAACCTCAGCATGGAGGGTCATGCCAATTGCGTCAACTTTGTCAAGAGCTTCAACCTTCCGACGCTGGTCCTCGGCGGTGGTGGATACACCATGAGAAATGTCGCTCGCACTTGGGCGTTTGAGACTGGAGTCCTTGTTGGCGAGGAGATGCAGCGAGAGCTGCCCTATAACGAATACTATGAAGTATGCCTTCACTCTGCCCTTGCACGGACTCGCACTAACCAGTATATAGTACTACGCTCCGGACTTTGAACTGAACGTTCGGTCGTCCAACATGGAAAACTCCAACAGCAGGGAGTACCTGGAAAAGATCAAAGCTGCCGTCATTGACAACCTCCGCCAGACGGGACCGGCGCCGTCGGTGCAGCTGCAGGATGTGCCACGGAGGCCATTCGGCGGTATGACCGACGAGGAAGAGGCCGAACTGGATGACTTCGACGAGGACGAGAATAAGGATGTCCGGATGACCGAGCACCGTTGGGACAAGCACGTCCGGAACGACGCCGAATTCGAGGCTAGTGACGACGAGGACATGAGCGCCGCCAATGGGCTTACGCGTCAAAACGGCAATAAGCGGACGTTCAACGATTTTCGCAAGGGAGAAACCGATGTCGAAAGTGGCAATGCCACTCCCCGCAATGACAAGGGTGACGAGGCCGTGAAGGAACAGGCTGAGGACGACGCGCACGATGTGAATGACGACACCATTGAGGATGTCACCGCTACGGTAGAGGTGGAGATGGAGAAGGAGACTCCTCGAGTAGAGGAGCCTGAGGAGCCCGAGGAGGCAAAGGAGGCAAAGGAGCTCGAGGAGCCGAAAGAGCCCGAGGCGCCAAAGGTTGACGACGATGGCGACGTGGGCATGACCGATTCGGCCCCTACTGAAGAGGCCACTATCAAGAGGGAAGAGGTCGAGCCTGAGAGAGCCCCGGAACCCAAGCCTGATGAAAAGGCGACAGAAAAGCCAGCCGTCGAAGCGCGTTTGGCTGAGGCCGAGGTCGAGGCGACGGAAGCACCGGCTGCCGAGCCCAAGCCTGCGGACACTGAGCCTGAGAAGACTGAGAAAACGGCAGAAACTATCGAGGCGAAGGAAGTTGACGCCCAGCCTACGGACGCCATGGAAGTCGACCAGGACAAGGAAAAGGAAAAGGAAAAGGAAAAGGCAACAGACGAGAAGGAGGTGAGCCCAGCAAACGCCTCCTGATGTGTCCTGATTGGCTCAGGCTCGGGCATGGGATTTGTATCGGTGGCAAGCTTCCAACTTGTTGTACTTTAAGATCTACGGACAGGCTGGCCAGAGATGGCGTTTTTTTGGCGTATGGCATAGGTAGCGAGTGATATCAGGGCTCGAGGGGATCTCGTTAGGGAGGCTGAGGAGCCCGTGTTTCTAGGGTATTTGCTTAGTACTCTGAGGTTTGCGGTCACATTTAGACTGCCATGCATTCATTGTTATATCAACTTTGTTTACTGAACAGTTCCTTTAGAACAATTTGTGCTTGACCGCTTGGTGCCTTGGTTTCATCTTTCTGCGAGGCTATCAGGTGCCAGGTGCGGTGGCCAGTCAGCACCCGCTGAATAGCGCGGCGCCACCAAATTTCTCCCACGCTGCAAGGCTACCACCAAAGTTGTTTGCGGGGGCCAAAATTAATTCATCGGCTGTGAGTAACCTCGTCGCCAACCTCACAACATCCAGCATCCTCCCTCGATCCTGTCACGGTCGGCCTATTCACCTGTCAATGTAGCACCTACTCCCGATACTGAACCCCCCCTGGTCGCTCTCTGAGCACCCGCGCCACCCTACATCCGAACCCGAACGACCATCGACGTCCGAAGCACCATCATGCCCACGCCAGCGGCGGCTGCGGCCCCTCCGGCGGGCGCGGGCGCGGGGGGAGATGCAGAGACGGCGAAGCTGGCCGTGTGGAAGGAGGCGCTGTACGAGCGGTGCAGGGAGGCCGGCCCGGGCAACGACCTCTTCTCGCAGGACGACCTGCTGCGCCTGGACGTGATCCCCAACCGCGACCTGCTGCTGCTGGCGCGGGTCGTGCAGTCCCTCAGCGATGACAAGCTCTTCATCACGATGCGCGAGGCCTCGGGCCAGGTGCTGTGGAAGTGGCGCGACGCGCAGGAAGCGCACAAGTACGTCCCCCCGCGTCCGGAGCGGCCATGCGCCGCGGCGCCCGACCGGAGATAACTAACGGCCCCCAGGTACAAGCAGTGCTCGACGGACGAACAGGTCATGGTGTACTCGCTGATAGACGACTCGGGCGGCGACGGGATATGGTCCCAGACGCTGCAGAAGCGCCTCAACATGCACGACTCGGTCCTCAAGAACGCCCTCAAGCAGCTCCAGACAAAGGGCCTCATCGCGCCCTTCAAGAACGTCGAGCACCCCAACAAGAAGATGTTCATCAAGGCCTCGATCCGGCCCAGCGACCGCGCCACCGGCGGGCCCTGGTACACGGACCAGAACCTCGACGAGGCCTTCATCGAGGACCTGCAGCGCGTCGTCTTCGACTTCGTCAAGCGCCAGAGCGGCTACCTCAGCACCCACGGCGGCGCCGGCGCCAGGACCCTCGTCCCCAAAAAGGGCGTGCTCAAGGGCGGCGTCGACAGGGGCAAGAAGCGCGGCGCCCAGGAGATGAGCAAGCCGCCGTCCAAGGCCGTCAAGGCGTCCGCCGCCGCGACCCCCCGCCGCGAGCCCGCCCTCCTCCCCCTCCCCGCCGGCTACACGGCCTACCCGACCGTCCGCGACATCGCGCGCCTCCTGTCCAGCAGCGGCATCACCAACAACACCATCCTCTCCGAGGACGACGTCAAGAAGCTCGTCGACGTCCTCGTCTGGGACAACCTCATCGAGCCCGTCAAGATTGCCGGCAAGCTCGGCTACCGCGTCGCCCGCGTCGCCAAGCAGTCCACCGAGAGCTGGGCTGGCCGCGAGGACCCCACGGGCCGCGACGGCGGGCCCGATCCCTACGTCAGTCCATATACCGAGGCCCCCTGCGGGCGCTGCCCCGTGTTTGAGCTCTGCGAGGAGGGCGGGCCCGTTGGCCCAAGCAATTGCGAGTACTTTAAGCGGTGGCTAGGGTCCGACTGACCGGCAGACGAGGGGATGATTAAGTTATTGAACCTTTGGGGCGGCAAACGTCGTAAGCAGCTTGCATGGTCTAGGAGTTTGGCGGTACTTGGGCATCGTTTGGGGCGGATTGGCATGGCATTGGCGTAGGATTAGACAAAAAAGATGGCAATGGCTCTACTGTACTTGGATCAGTCCCCAATTGAGAGCCCTACAGGTCTTTGACTACGAGATGAACAGTCACGGTGCAGTATCTTGCCACAAGTCAACTTTTGGTGCACTCTAGCTAGCTGTTAGGCTGGCCGGTCCTCAAGCCGTCCCGTGAACCAAGGTCCTTGCTGTGAGCAGCGCCTCATTTTGTCTGTCCGAGTTGCGTCCAGATAATCGCAAGATACACAAATCTATAGCCTACAGCTCGCCAGACTTGACAATGGTGGGGCGCTTGTTGTACTTGACAGCGCCGCTACCAGAGCCAGTGGCCTCAAGGGCCTTGACGACGTCCAGGGACTCCTGGTCAGCGACCTCGCCGAAGACGACGTGGCGGCCGTTGAGCCACGAGGTGACGACGGTGGTGACGAAGAACTGGGAGCCGTTGCTGATGATGGAAGGTTAGCAGGGGCTCCACCAGGGGTTGGCAGTGAGCCGGGGAGCTTACGTGTTGGGGCCAGCGTTGGCCATGGACAGCAGACCGGGGCGCTCGTGCTTCAGCTGGAAGTTCTCATCGGCAAACTTCTCGCCGTAGATGGACTTGCCGCCAGTGCCCTAGGAGCCGGTGAGTACTTGCTCGTTGAAACTTTGTACGGTGCTCGGTCATCGTACGTTACCGCGGGTGAAGTCACCGCCCTGGAGCATGAACTCGGGGATGATACGGTGGAAGGACGAGCCCTCGTAGCCGAAGCCCTTCTCGCCGGTGCAGAGAGCGCGGAAGTTCTCGGCGGTCTTGGGGACGACGTCATCGTACAACTTGAAGTTGATGCGAGCAGACTGCTCTGTATTTCCGAGACTCGTCAGCACACTGTCGCCATCGGTTGCGGGGCAGGGTAGAGGCGGGGCAAGGGGAGAGGTAGAAAAAATAAACAAGCGCGCTCATGGCAGAGTGGGCGTTTGGGACAGCAACACCGGTCATTGATGCTCTGCATCGCGCATCGCGATGGAACTTTATGAATGGCAGGAGAAAATGCTCACCCTTGATGGTAGAGGTAGGCTTGCCGCCCTGCATGACGGGGCCCTCCCACTCAACGTCGAAGAAGCTATACGGCGGTGTCAGCGCGAGGGATTCCTCGGGATGCTTGGAAGGAGCAGTCCAAGCGCGAGGGGGAGCTTACACTTTGTTGCCCATGATTGCTGATGTTGCGGAGAAGAATCGAGCAGCTCGGAATGTGTTGGAAGATGATGCGAGTTGTGGAAGAGGGAAAGATCTTGACCCGGGGGAGCAGAGCTTATAGCGGGGTAGGAGGGGTCGAAGGAGCGTTGACTTCATTTTGAAGGCTGCTGGAGGGGTAACAAGTTAGTGGCGGGACCTTCAACCAATCAGGGCGTGCAGAGGGGTGTAATAGCGGGGCGAGCGAGGCCGCAAGGGAAGCAAGCGGCCAGTCACGTGGAATTGCGGTCCTTGATTTGGAGGCCCAGGAGCTTCCACGGCTGTGAGGTCACCGATCCGGCCCGGAGCTCTGGCACCTGCGCCATCGCCTAGACAACGGAGCTCCCGGATGCCGTCACTGCCAGGCCAACGGGCTCAGCTCTGGCCGGCGAGACCGAGTGGTCCCGGCCCAGTGGGAGAACCTTCGCGGGAACCCCAATGGGCGCTCGATCGGACAGAGCGCTCAGCTCAACGGGTTCCAACCAGCTGCAGCAGCTTCCAGCGAATGGTGGGGACCGGTTGGGGAGGCCAAGGGCCACCTCCAGCCAACCAGCACACCCATCATCCTGCCCATGTGCAGAGGCTGGCGCGGCCAGTCCCATGGCTGACGGGCTCGGGCTTGATGCGGGAGGGAGCTCCAGGTCAAGCCGACGGGTGCCATCCATTCTGGCAGAGGAACGGAGGCCCCGGCACGCTGCGCGACTTTCCAGGCTGTGCAGCTGGCTTGCACGGAAGCGCTGCATGTCGCTCGCACGCTGTCGCTGGCATGCTCTCGTGCTCTGCTGGGTGAAGCTTTGTGATGTGTCCAGAGGAACTGCGTCGTCCAAAGACAATGCGCATGCTCGGGAGGGCATGTGACGAGAACAACAGAGAAAAAGACATACCTGGGATTACAATTCGTACGGGAGGCAATGCGGTAGAAATACAAGAGATGAAGTGTTATGAACGGGCTTGAGTCGCAAGTTCAAATGGTCGAGTCGAAAGCTGAGAGCCTCGGAACGGGAAAAGTTTTGGCTCGTCGCGATTTATTACCAGTCATTCTGGCCTGAAGTCTCAGGTACCGCTGTCCACGATGCGCCCGCAGTCTCTAGTATGCAGGTCCTCGACGTTCCAGTTCAATTACGCCACGATGCATCAAGCAATTGCCAACACAAAGACCATATTGAAGGTTTATTTCATTTCACATTTGCAAGTCATATAACCTCTGCTGCCTCTGGCTTGGAGATGCTGGTACGAAGTCAATGCGACTTCGGCTCATATCACGTGATCAGCCCCCTGACCCAGTAAGGCCGGGGTAGGGCGTCGCTGCCAGGCGGCCCGAAAGTCCAGCTGTCCATCGCGAGCACCTCCACCCCTTCAGACCATCGACTTGCACCACAACCATCACCCATCAGCGACTCGTGCTGAATCGACAACTCCTCTGCCGCTCACGGCCGGTCTCGCTAAGTCGAATCTGCCAAAATGGACTTGAACGACATCAAGAACACAGTCTCAAACCTGACCTTGTACGACCTCAAGGCCGGGTTCCGGAAGGCGCAAAATGGTACCAGGCCTGACCTCAACCCTGGCGCGTCCAATGCTGACCCGGCCTGTAGCTGTTATGAACTATACCGAGATGGAGTCCAAGGTTAGTCTGCGGCCGGGACGGTTTGTTGACACGGTGGCTAACTCCGTGTACCAGGTTCGAGAGGCAACAAATAACGAGCCATGGGGCGCATCGTCAAGTACTATGCAGGAGATTGCCAATGGAACCTTCAACTAGTACGCCGCTCGACGACAGAATAGCCCTGCATCAGCTAACAGAACTAGCCAAACCCTCAACGAGATCATGCCGATGATCTATCGACGGTTCACGGAGAAGTCGGCCGAGGAGTGGCGCCAGATCTACAAGGCTCTGCAGCTGCTCGAGTTCCTCATCAAGCATGGCTCTGAGCGGGTAATCGATGACGCTCGGGGACACATCACACTTTTGAAGATGCTGCGCCAGTTCCACTTCATCGATCCGAACGGCAAAGACCAGGGCATCAATGTGCGAAACAGAGCCAAGGAGCTGGCTGACCTCCTGGGTGACGTCGAGCGAATTCGATCGGAGCGGAAAAAAGCGCGCGCCACGAAGAACAAGTACACCGGTGTCGAGGGTGGCATGACATTCGGCAGCGGCTTCTCCAGCGGGAGCCGATACGGAGGATTCGGTAACGAGTCTTCTGGATACGGCGGCGGCGGCGACGGCAGTGGCGGCGGCAGCACAGCCTATGGTGGCTACTCTGGGGGCGTATATGGCGACGGTGGGGGCTTTGGTGGGCAGGCAAGCGATTTCCAGGATGCGGGCAGAGGGTCCGACAGGTTCGAAGAGTACGACGAGTTTGACGAGGATGAGAGGCCCGCAGCAACGTCATCCAAGGCCACGAGGAAGACCGAGCGCCCAGGTGTCAGAAAGTCTACAGGGGAAGCGGCGAAGAAGAAGGAGCCGGAGGTGGACTTGTTCTCCTTCGACGAACCCGCGCAAAGCTCCTCCGCAGCTCCCGCCGCGTCCAACGGATCTGGCCTGGCTTCCTTGGCCGGCCCCAGCGGCGGTAGTGCTGGTCCTGCCAACGATGATGACGAATTCGACGACTTCCAAGAGGCCATACCAGCAGCACGGCCCGCAGCCTCCTCGGGTGCCTTTGCGCAACCACTTTCGCCGCCCTTGACCTCGACAGCGTCCTCAACCGCTCAGTTCGCCGCCCCGCAGCCTCTCTCGGCGCCGCAAAAGGCAGATCTCAGCCAGATGGTCAATACGTCGTCCATTTCGCCAGCCGCTACGGGGACTTCTGGCATCAATTACTCTGCCTTCACGTCTCCGCCGGCTCAGGCACAGCCCCAGAAGCCTGCGGGCCATCAGACTGCTGGTCCCAACTACTTTGGCACCGTCCAAGCGCAAACCCAGCCGGCGACTGCGTCCACAGCAAGCATGTCCGCCATGTCAAGCATGTCGTCGTCCAATGGCCCAAGTACCATGGCCAACACGAAGCCCGTTACCAGCCCGACTGCCAAGACGGCGGGCGGTGCTGCGGGCGGCGATGCCTTCGGCGCTCTGTGGGGCAAAGCCAGCGTCGGAATCAAGAAGTCCAACACTCCCGGTGCCGGACCTGCTCTGGGTCAGCTCGCAAAGGAGAAGAGCAGCGCTGGTATCTGGGGAGCCCCGGCCGGTGCCTCTTCCCACCCAGCCACTGGCGGGGCTCCAGCACCCAGCGGCGGTTCAGCAACGGATGACCTTCTTGGATGAGCAAGTTTCCTGATATGTATGGTCCGATAACAGTCGGCTCATCAAGATATGAAGGTCGTGGCGGAAAACACTTGATAGCGGCTTGAGAAACAGGAAGAGCATGCTTCTTGATTGGACCTTATAGGTGTATCGGCGCACAAATTGAACTAGCACGTCACGTTGCTTTCTTTCGTTGCATGGCGACGCGACTTGCTTCCTCGTGCCCGCTGGAAACACAAGCATTGAGCTCTCAATCGACCAGGTTTTCCATTTCTGCTTCCTCAGTGGCACCAAGCTCGCGCTTACAGCCCAGTTTCATCCGCCGAGAACTTGGACATGAATGATGCTTTGTAGCCCTTGAGCCTTTCATCTCACCACCTGCGACCGCCACCCGGAACACACAGAGCCTCCCAGTTCCTCGCATGCCAACATTGCATCAGACCCAATCATGCGAGGCCCCGAGTCTACTTCTCCGGCCCTGCATCCCGCCCGCCATGGCGCAGGGTCCGACTGCGCGCTTACACCGGGTGCAGGCCGGGGGCGTCGGTAAGCGCCCGCCCAACGATCCCGGCTCCATCCCGGCTCGCATGGGCGGACGCGGCGATTGGCTGCGCCGGCGCCTGCCCGCACCGCCCGACGTCTCATGTTGCCGTGGCGGGCTTGGTGCGATCGCATCGGAGGGATCGAGAGGATGACATGCTTCTGGCGTGCGGCGGCGGGTGGAGCGCCGGCTGTTGTCGCTGGGCGGCTTTGAGGCGTCGGTTTGAAACGGATGGGCGGGCGGGTGCCTATTGGTCGTGCTTGGGTGTGGTTGTGCAAGGTGAGGATGTTTCTGTATTTGGAGCTGGGAGCTTGGAGCTGGCGGTCGGGAGGCACCTGTTTGTATAAAGAGAGGCGAGCTCTCGGTGCTGTTGGCTCGGCTTTCTCTCCAGGCAAGCACTTCATCCAGAAAACACCTTTTTCTATCTGTTTTCCCTTTTCTCTCTTTTCCTTGTTTGTTTCCACTGGGTTCCGGTCTGGGTCTCGTTATTTCCGTCTCTTCGGGTTCTTCTCTCTTTGCTACGAGACTTTACCATCTGGACATCCATCCAGTCACTTTCGCATACGCCAAGGGCTGAGCTGCTCCGTCTGTCTTTGCAACAGTCTCTTCACTTCTCGGCCAGCACGGTCGGGCAATCCTCGACAACATTTCGTCTCCTAGCTGCTCGTCGGCTACTCTGCCGTTTCACTCGAAGCACTTTCCGCTCCGCACGGCGCACTGCTCCTCACGGCCTCGTCTGTCGCTTGCCATTCCTGCGTCTCGCGTCAAGATGGGTGCTCCCCCGGCGCTGGGTGCCTTGGGCCTCACCTTTACAGCCATGCGGGCCTTGCAGGCGATTTCTCTCATCACCATCATCGGACTGGCGTCCAATTTTATTTCGGAAATGGTGGCGGCCAGCTACGAGGCTCCGTCTGCTCTGGTCGGCACACTGGTTGTTGTGAGTTGCTCTTCGGCATGGTTCTTGGAGTGCTCAACTAACGGGGCTCAGGCTTGCATGGCTGCAGTCTACACGGTCATTACTTACATTCTCTACTGGGACTCCATGCTCCCGCTCCTCATCTCCACGGCAGCCGATGGACTGTGCCTCATCGCCGTCATCGTCGTGGCTTGTGTCGTCGGCAAGCCCGTCAGCTACCTCTCCTGCCCGTCCCTCCCGGACAAGGGCAACACTGCCAACTTCATCCACTCGCTATTCCTCAACCTGTCTCGCAAGGACTACTTCGAGTGGGTGGACCCCGACAAGGCGACGTGCTTCGAGATCAAGGCCATCTGGGGCCTGAGCATCTGTCTCTGCATCCTCTTCTTCGTCTCTTCGGTCACGTCCGCGTGCCTCTGGAAGCGCATCAAGGGCGGCCCCCGCCAGCCGCCCAAGGACCTCGAATGAGGGTACGGCCGTGGGGTTCCCGCGGGGCCGCCGGCGCGTCCAGCTGTGCTGAAGAAGGCCCAGAGCCTGGGCACGATGGCCATGGCCCAGTCGGACAAGCGATACGACAGCGATTCATCGTCGGATGCCATCAGCATGAACGTGCCCCGTCCGGTGGCTCGCCCGTATCCACGGTTCCCCCCGCCCCCCACGGCGCCGATACGCGAGAAGAGGGCTCGCATACGACAAGCTCCTCGCCCGCTCGAGCAACTGCCCCCCGTGCCCCCGCTGCCGACAGTCGTCCCCAGCCCGCTACCGATGCTGTCGCCTCCTCTGCCGAGCCCTCAGGCTAGGGCCAATTCGAAGCGGAAGACCATCCGAGAGCGGATCGAAGGATGGTGGGATCTAGGTTTGCTGGAAAAGCGGCAGACACTCTTTGGAGGCGGCAATAGACTGCCCGTGCAGCGATGATTCGGAATTGTGGTGTTTATTTCTTTTTGGTTCAATGGATTGCTCGGATATAATCGTGGAATGGACTCATCAATCTGGTTGGTTTGGAACTGGGGATTCGGTTGGTAATGGTCATCGTTACGGTCGTGCTTTTCGGGCTTGGGTTGGTCACTTAGAAAAGGTACAAAATCGATCATACTGGCGTTTAGATTGCTTCCATATACTCATAGCCCACATGCTCTACCTTTCCTGACTTGGCTTAAAGACCCAAGTGATCTGTATTGATTCATGAAGGGCAGTATTATTACAGGGAAGCTCCAACACGTAGTTGACATGCACACTTACACGCAAGTCCGGGTGCAGGGTAGCTCTCTTGCTGAAGACGGTCAGCCAATCAGGTCACACAGCAGTTGAGCTTATCTGCTGACAAATGACATCTAACCCAAATACCTCCCTGACGTCAACGTCAAAGTGAGCCGGTAAATGGAGTGAGACTCTATACCCGCTGCTCGCATCCGCATCATCAGATACATCATCAGCTGCAGCCAACTGCTGGTCCGGCCGGCACCGCAATGTCCCTCTTTCGGCAGCTCATGTCCAACAGCAAGACCCGCTCGTCGGGCGGCTGCTGGACATGCAGGGTGCGCCGCAAGAAGTGCGCCGAGAACCGCCCCGTATGCGACACCTGCAGCGCGCTGGAGATCACATGCTACTTCGAGGATGAGAAGCCAGACTGGATGGATGGCGGGCAGAAGCAAAAGGACATGGGCGAGGCCATCAAGGCCCAGGTCAAGAAGCAGGCCAGCCAGCGGAGGGACCGCAAGTACCTCGAGATGCTGGAGTCGGGCACTAAAACGGTCAGCATCAACGACGTCACTGAGACGCCCGCGTCCAGCCGGAGGGATCGACCTGATGCCATGTCTGGGACTTCAGACACCGATCCCTCACCGACGAGCCATGAGATGGGCTCAACACCCGCATCCAGCAACACCAATGGCACATCGCCGCCCGAAGCCTCTTGGCACAGCCAACTCTTCGTCCGGCAGGAAGACCCAGACTCTACCCGGGATGTCGATATCCACTTCCTCATGATTTACCTCGACTACGTCTTTCCCTACCTGTTCCCCCACTATCGCCCCCCGGTTCTCGCGGGTGGCCGCGGGTGGATCTTGGACGTGCTGCAGAGCAACAGGTCGGTCTACCACACGGCCATCTCGCTGGCCAGCTCGTTCTTCGCCGTTGTGCTGGCCAACGGCGAAGAGAAGCATGCAGAATGCACTGCTCGAATGGTTGAAAAGCTTGAGAGCCAACTCGAGCTGGGACTCAAGGAGCTGCAAAAGGAGATGCGAGCCCTCAACTCCAGCAAGTCGGGGTTTGACAAGCGGCGAGCGCTGGTGGTGATGCAGAGCATCATCCAGCTGCTCTTCTTCGAGGTGGCCACATCCAACAAGGACAACTGGAGGATGCACCTCGACGCCGCCATTGCTTTATTCCTGCAGATCCTCCCCAGTCCGGACCTCTGGTCAGAAACTCTGAACAGTCTATACACTCCACGATGGCCGCCGCCAGAGATTGGCCTACGACGCCCGTGGAGCACGAACCAAGCCGCTTTGCGATTCTTCACGGCAACGCTCCTCTACATCGATGTCCTGTCCAGTGTTACGCTGGGCAGTGCGCCGCGGCTGTGTCAGTACCAGGGAGACGTCATTCCGGGCTGTCCCACGGAGGGGCGGGGGCTGGAGCCTTTGTCCGTCGGGCCTCTGTTTTTGGAGGAGTTTTTTGGCCTGCCCAACTGGATCGTGCAGGTCCTCGGCGACGTGGCGGCCCTCGAGTCCTGGAAGAGGATGCAGAAACAGACGGGCTCACTTTCCATGAACGAGCTGGTGTCTCGCGGCCAAGTCCTGGCGGACGCCATCAAGGGCGGCCTCCAAGTCCTGGAGCATCAGCCCAGAAACAACCTTGCCTCTCAACGGGGCTTTCCACTGCTGGTCGAGAATCCCATTACTGGGTCCGACCCCGACCAGCAGCCCGCGTTTCAGATCATATGGCTGCTCGCAACGCTGAGCTACCTCAACGTCGTCATCTCCGGCTGGCAACCATCCAACCCGGAGATTCGCTGGCCCGTTTCGAAGGCGACGGAGATGCTGTCGCAGGTCCCCAAAGGATCGTGCCTGCGCGCCTTGGCCTGGCCGATGTGCGTCTCGGGCTGCCTCTCGCCGGCAGAGGACGAAGACGCGTACAGGGCTATGGGCCAGCGACTCGGCGCACTGCAGATATTTGGCACCGTCAAAGAGGCGTTGGAGATTATGGAGAAGGTGTGGGCTCGGAGGAGCCAGATTGACGAGTCGTGGGACGTGTCGAAGTGCTTGAACATTCTGGGACATGGAGTTTTGCTGATATGATACCCGGCCCGATGCTGCCTTATGTTGGAGAAACTGCATCATCTTACTACGATTCAGAACCGCTGGAGTATCTTGCGGCCAAAGGTCTGTGCCGCTCACGTAGATGTCCGGCGCAGCGATGACTTTTACCATGCCTGATGAGGTTATGTTAGGAATTGCTTAATCATGATGTCGTTGCTCTAAGAAAGGTTTCCCACTCCTGATAGGAATCGACAGCCACGAGGGACCAAACCACAACCTGTGGAATACGCATAGCGTTTAACGCACTCGTCTGCGCCTGGCATGACTGGCCTGATAAGAAACCCGACGTCAATCCTTGACTTGGTCAGATCCTACCAGTCCTCTGGCACGAGCACAGGCACATGGAGTGTTTAGACAAGATTAATGGCTAATAAGCCAGCAATTAAGCTACAAGTGTAACTATTCCCAAGCAATTTATCCTTTAAATCAAAACCACACTATGCGCCCACTAGCCGCAGCACACGGTCGCCTCCTGGGTCGCGCTCGTTTGCTGTCCACTGTCCGTGTGTCAGCATTGCCAGTAAACACCAACTTTGCAACAATAGGAGGACTTACACGATAGGAAGATTCTCCCACTGGAAGACGAACGCCCCCACAAAGGCGCCGAGGAAGATTGAGATGATGATGTAAACGTTGAAGTACATGGCGAGCTAGAAGCGGGCGTTAGCTTTGGCCCAACAGACACACACTCAGGCAGCCAGAGCTTACAAGCATCAAGATGTATGCCAGGCCGTAAGTCAAGAAGTGGAGGAACGCTCGAACAGCCTGCTGCAAGACGTTGGGGCGGAACGGAGGGACCACGGCGCAGGCGGCTCGAGGCGCGGCCTCCTTGCTGCTGACGGAGCCACCCGCTGCGCCGACAGGAGCGCCTGGGGCGTGCTGGTGCTTGGCGACGTGCTGCCTGATGAGATAGCGGTCGAATTCCTTGACGGAGCGGCGGAGGAACTCGAGGGCCATGCCCAGGAGGAAGACGCCGATGCAGGATCCGGCGAACATGCCCGAGGAGGTGATGTGCCACTGCTCGGTGAGGAAGCAGGCATCGATGGTGTTGGTGTTGAACAACATCTAGAACATGTCAGCTCTCATTACGCTAACGGCATGGCATCTGTCGAGCCCTAGAGAAGTGGCAGGCTCGTACCGAAATCTTGCATCCTCCACCCATACCCATACCGTCCATATCGTAGTCCATGCCGCCGTGGTCCATGGCGGCAGATGTCTGAGCAGGCATGTCCATAGACATGGTGTGGTCCATGTGGCTCATGGCGGTGGTGGTCGTCATCTCGATGTTCACCTTGCGAGTGTTGGATACGCGTGTCGCTGGGGTTGGGTATCGCGAGGCCGGGTGTTTTTGCGGAAAGCAGGTTGAAACCGGACAGCAGGAGCAGACGTCGCAAAATATATATCAACAGAGAATCAGGGAAACCTTGGCTTTGTGCCCCAGGCGTGGCGCCGAGTTTTATAGCAACAAGGTTCACGGACGGACCCTGAACTTGCGAAGCTTGGGAGGGTCCAGGTCAGAGTCTACTCGAGAGTTATAGGTGCACGAGACACGAAGAAAAGCCGCTCACGGGCGACGGCCATGGCTCGCAAGGGCAGATACGAAGCAATTGAAGAACCCAAGGGCCTGCGAGGCCTGGAAGGCGCCGCTTCCAGCTCCATCAGCTGATGAGAGTGTTTGAGCAAGTTTCCACGCCTCGATGGCACGACTGGGCCTCGCGAGCAGCGCAAGCGGCGTCGACAGCGCTTGGCCGTCGACGGGAGCGCGACAGGGGTGGCGCGGGCGATCTGCTGGTGGCGTCGCGCCTCGTTGGGGCGCTTGTTTGCGACGAGCCCGACTCCCGGAGACGGCGCCGAAGCTTCTTCGTTTCCGCAGCGACGGCGGAAGTCGGGCGCGGCCGGGATCGAATTGACATTCGATGTCGCGGTAGAGTCAAGAAGGTTATTGCTGGCCAAAGCTAAATCCCACGCCTCCTGGAGGTGACTGGCTTGGGGTGTTCAGCTGAAGATATTGGAGCTCCGCCCGAAAACGTCAAATACGAGCCTGAAACATTCGGGAACATGCGACCGTCTCCGACGACCCGACTGCAGCGTCAGACCATCGATTCGTCCCCCACAGTCCTCGCCGAGAACCGCTCGTGCGCGTACGAGACGCCCATTCCTCCCTTCTTGCAGGCGCCGGGGCGGGCCTGGACGAGCCGGATCCGGCCTGAGCACGAAAGCGCGTGTTTGCGTTTCCTGCCCAGGACCCGAGTCATAAGGAGCGCGATTCCGGAGGCAAACTCGCTCGGAGGCGCTCTGGTCGGATCCGCCCGGGCGGTCAATCAATCTGTCGACTCACCGCATCCAACGCTCAAGCGTCGAGTCTGCTGTATTGACCCTTTACTGATTCATTCCTCTATGTAGCTTCGAGTCTCGCACGGTCCAATCTTTCCAAGACCCAGCCCATGCTGATGCTCCCCAATGTTCCTTTCTGCCGTGGAGATCCGAAAGCAGGCCAATACCGAACCAATCCCCGACGAGCCGAATGCGCCCGAAGCGATGCGTCTTATGGATTTCTCGTTGGCCGGACGTACATCTTCTGTCGACCCCAGAACACCATCCCGAGTTGGGCCTCAGCTGGTAGTATGGCTGCCTTTTGGCCTCGGTTCCACTGGACTGCTGTCGAGCTCGACCGGCCCAATCTCGACAGGCGACGGGGTACCGGGCGGCCTGGGGGTTGGCGATGAGGCTGATGCTCTTGCGGGCGATGTTTCGGTTTCGTTCATGGGGCGCGGAGGCGGTGGCCTGGTCCCGTCGAAGCTCAGAGCCGCGGGCTCTCCGGGGGCCGCTGCCGTCACTGCGCCGAGGATCGCTGCGGTGCCGGTGGTCTGGTGACTGGAGCTCGCGCGACGGCCGGCGTCGTTTCCGCCACGTCTGGTTCTGGTGTCAGCGAGGCTTTCGCGTTGGCCTCCGGGTTCGAACTTACCGCGGCGGTTGCGGAGGCTTGGCCGGCCGGGCGGCCATGTCCTGGAAGCCGTTGTGCGTGCTCGAAAAGCAGCAGCCCATGATCAAGGCCGTGGAATGGTAACGCGCGAGGATGACGATATCCAATGAGGTGCCAGGTGACGACGGAGTGTCCAGTCTTCGCGAGAAGGGCTTCGAATGACCGCGTGTGTAGGTGACAACTCGAATGCCGTGCTACTCGAACACGAGCAGGACAACGTGCGCCCACGGCGGTCGCACGGGCGATTCACCACTTTGTTTGATGCCGTCGTGGCCCATTTCCATTGACAGCGTGTTTGCTTCCGACGCTGGATCGTGCGCAGTGAACACCCGCTGAACGGATCCGTCGCAAGGATTGACGGGCAGCGGAGGTCAACCGGATGAGGCCACCCGTGGTTCCAAGAGACCGAAACGACGACCAGACTCGCCGCAGAGATTTTTGTTGAGCATTCCTGCCTCTGCGAGTGGCTCTTTCAATCTATTGGTACTGTATATCGGCCTGATGCAATCTCGGTTGTGAGTGAACCCCACGAGGTTTAATCAGTCTAGACCCATCGAGAGCCGATTCTGTTTGCCAAACTTGGTTGTTTTGCCGCTTGGTCGAGCTGTTGAGAGTCTTGAGAGCCTCCACTCCTGGAAAGACTACGAGTACAAAATACGATGGATAGGCCTTGCCAACTGGGACACTGGCGCAAGAGACGTCTATTGGAGCTAGCTCTAGAAACCAACATTTCCTATCCGCCGAGGTGACCCGCCAAAGTTGTCTTGTCCCTTGCCATCTTCAAGAACGGCATCAGACTTGTCCCACCGGTGCCCGTTAGCTCATTGCTCTTATGAAACACCGAGCTCGCTAGACCTAGACCCTTCCTCGGATCGCTCCACATCTGCTTGGAGGGCAGGATGATGTACTTGGCCACGATCTGGAGGTGCTTGTTCCGCAAGTCGCCCAGCTCTTTCGTCGCAGCCGTGTAAGCACGTCTGAGACGCCGTTGCTCGCTGGTAGTGCAGGGCTGGAGAGCCAACTCCCGGATGCTGCCCGTGCGGGCGGCGTGAAGGAGGAACCGTCGGTGGGGGCCGGGCATGTAGTCCCTTGCTTCATCTTGAAAGCTCCGTCGGGCGCCGTCGACGTCGAGCTCTGTGTGATGGTGGATACCAAGGACAATGTCGAACAGCTGGATGAGCGAGCTCTGCCCGTTGCTCCCTCCACGCAACTGCCTCCATTGGCCTATCCCGTCTCCCTCGTCGAAGAAAATGCCCCTGGGTAGCCCGGCCGCCTCCATGTTCTTGCCGCCGGCTAGGAAAGGACGGACCTGGTAGTAAAACACCATGGGGTCGCATCGCTCGTACATTCTGTCGAGGAGAGCATTGATACTATGGATACACCGACCCAAGTCGTCGAGTGCGTCGGCGATTACCCGATAGTCCCGTGGTTCATGCTGGGTGACCTCGAGGGCATTGGCTATCTTGGGGAGGACGCTGCCTGCCTCTGCCTCGATTGCGATGCTGACGAGAATGAACCACGATTCTGTTTCGGTGCCCGTGAATGAGCAGAGTGTATTGAGATCTTCCAGTCTAGTGAAGTCCGTTCCTGTACAGGAGAAATTCCATAGGTTGGCAGCTGCGTAGGTGAGAACAGGTGGGAGCTCTAGCTGTTTCGATACGCTTAAGAATGGGATGGTGATTTGCGGAGGCAGAACCTATAGAGCTGTGTTAGCCTATCTGTATCAGAACTTCGGCCGGGACCAAGCTCCATCAGACAATGTGTTTCTATAAGATGTCCAGTCAATGTACCTCTTCGGGCTGTTCGCCTGCCCAAACGTAGGCGTGGCTAGCATGCGCCAGAATTACGTATGCCCTTCGCCATTCTTCGTCGGAGGCTAGTCGCTCTGTTGAAAGCAAGGGAAGCTGAGCCACGGTTTCACGGATGCCATCCCGGATGAGGCCGGGCAACTGCTCAGCGATGAGCTCCCACGGCTCGTAGTAGGGATCGGGGAGTCTGTTCAGGGGGTTGCTGGCTGGGAGGAAGCCATTTCTCGTGATGCCGAAACTCTCAAGGAACTCGACTATGGCTGGATGGTTTGCGTCCAGGGGGTGGAACTCTTGACTGATATCGTCTTTATTCTCTGCCCCCGGGAGTCTGGTGAGAATAAACGTGTTAGTGCCGGTGCCATGGCAGCAGAACACAAGGGAGGGAGTATTGCCTGTTTTGCCCTTTGAATGCGAGCTCCTGTAGCTTCATTTTTTCAACTGTCTATGTCTGCTACTTGGCATGAGGATGTCGATGAAGATGCCTGCTTCAGTAAAGGACAGCGGCAAGACTGTTCATAGACCCAAGCCCATCTCTTTGTGCCGCGCAGCAGCCGTGCCTGACACGACGTGACGACGCCTGATCCCGCTCTTGATGTACACATTCTCATGCATTGTTACAGATAGAGAGTGCATGTAGTTGCCAGTATAGCTGTCCGCCCCCACGTCAAAAGAAAGGTCTCGAGACGTCACCGGTGAGAGGTCCAGAATATCGACATGATTCTCAGTCTCACATTGAAATCGCCACCTACGGGACCAAAGCCTCGGCAATCAATATCCTGCCAGTACTCACATGTCACGGTGGTATCTACGTCACGGGCATGCTTGTTGTCTCTTTCCTCCGTGGAATCTCCTAGGAACCAGCTGCAGCATCTTGCATTCAGCTCCGCCATTTCTCCAGCCGCAATCACCCCTGACGCGGGCCCAATGGCAAAGTACGGAATTGACGGCATACACTGCATGAGCAATTGTCCTTACCGCAGGGGAGTCCAGTGCCTGGTTCTAGAACTGCTGGCGGCAGGGGCAAAACTGGGTCAGCGGCCGGGGCCGTACGGCCTGGGCCGTCTTTCCGCGCTTAGATGCCCCGCGAATGTTCGAGTGTGGCGAGGGACAGGGGTTGTCGTGCAGTAAACGGGTCGCTGGCGCGATTCTCACTGTCATTGTATGAAATAGACTGGCTGATATGTAAATGCAGGTCTACTGTGCCCGGCCTTCAATATTGCGTACATATGTACGGACTACTCGTACGGACAACTCCGTATGCACGTCTCCAATACGCATTGCAACCCCGGCGATCTCCTAGGGCTGGACTAGCTGAAATATGCCCCGTCTTGTTTCTAGAACAGCCCCGGGTCGGGTGTCTTGCTATCCTAGGATCCCTCCCTATATGCCAATATGAACCTGGACCAGCGCTGCATGTTCGACGCAACGCACATGCATGGCGGCTACTGATAGAACAGGGAATGGGCAATTTGAGAAATGACTGTATTCAACTACACCACTAGCTCACATTCCCAGCTCGTCCAGCAATATGAAGCAGCAAGGCGCAATATAGCGTCCCGCTTTGCATGGTAACACGACCGCCGGTCAACCTCGCTCCCAGACCTCAGACTCTATCTACACACCAGTACTTCCCCCGCATTCCTTGCGACGCCTCATCAGCAACGGCGTCTCCGTGTCCACGTACGGAAACTCGTCAATGTGTCTGTTTGTGGGCCGCGAGCTCCCCTCGGGATACCTAAACTCGTACCGTAGCAGCAGCGCCGCGAGCGTCATCTTCAGCTCATCTGACGCGAGGAAGCGGCCCGGGCATGACCACGTCCCGTACCCAAAGTGCAGGTGGTTCTTATCGGCGGTGGCGTGCTGGTGCTTCATGGACTCGCCGGGGTTGCTGCGGCGCTGCTCGTAGTACCGCAGCCCGTCGAAGACGTCCGGATTGGGGATCACGGCCGGGTCGCTGGAAACGGAGTGAGGCGCAATAGTGAGGTGCGTGCCGTAGGGGAGATGGACGCCGTCGTGGAGAGTGATCCCGGCAGGGTCTTGGACGATGCGATGGAATCCCACTATCGCGCCGTGTTAGAGGATGAGTGTCAACTCATGTTTTTGGGTAACTCACACAGACTGGGAGGGTTCTTTCTTTGAGATCTAAACAAGGTCAACTTTGCTCGTAGTAGAGGGCGAGCATTCGAATGTATCGGGGATACTGACTCTCTGAGGAAACTATCCATCTTCCACAACTTGCTCAGCGACTGTCTACCCCAATCGCCTCCGTCCTCTTGCAGGACCTGGAAGATCTCGTCGCGCAGCTCGTCGAGAGACTGTGGCCTGGCAACAAGGTCGAGGAGTGCATGGGAGCCAGCCGCAGCGGTACTGTGCCCAGAAACCAAGGTTATGAGGAGTTGCCGATGGGCTAGGTCTTCAGGTTGGCTGTCCTTGCTGCCTGGGGTGGACAGATCCATCATTGCCTGCAGCAGGTCATTCGGCTTCACATAGTCAGGGTCAGTTTCCTCGAGGTCTCGCCTGCGTTGAACTTCAGGGACCAAGATTTTCTTCCCGCGGCGAACGCAGGCCCGGTACTTCCATACAGTTGGCAGCACAAGGTTGAGGAATGGTCGAACGACTGGAGGGACGGCCTTCATAGCAATTTGCGTCATCGTCACTGTCCAAAGGTCAACATCTACTCTTCAGCGAGACAATCGCGGCGAGGGCCTTTACCATTGTGCGCGTGCTTTAAGGCCGTGTCTAGCCATTCTTCATTGCGACAAATGGGAAGTCCAATGAAGACACGGTTCGTGATCCGTCCCAGCATTTTGAGGAGAATGGGTTGGATTGAGACTGAGGTCCAGTCTGCATATTTGGTCAGTAACGTAGCCGAGCTACCAACAGCAAGGAGAACTACCTTCACAGTCAGGGACATCGTGTTCCAGCGAGTACTCAAGCTCCTCCCTCATGGCATCAGATAGTTTAGTCAAGTTTGGCGTAATTTTTGTCTTGGTCAAAGTCAACGATGTGCTCTAAGGCTGCCGACGCATTTCTCACCTGAATAGCACGAGTTCCAATGTCACTTTCGGAGAGGAGGTCAATCCCGCTGTAGCGGCCGCCAAAATTCTGACCGGACAATTAGCAATTGAAGCTTGCTGGCAATGGCGGGCAAGAGCATCCTTGCCTTGATCAAACCCTCGATCGAGCTCAGCCGCTCAAGAGGGGCATTCTGCAGTTCGTCAACGTACTTGCGCGACACCACGACCACATCGCCGCCGTGTCGCGATATTTTGTACATGGAAGACTTCCACTACGTAGCATTAGCGAGAGCAATGTTTCGGCAATTGGACAGGAGATGGGGACCTTGGCATATCCCTCGCTGATTATACTAGATGCCCCTGTTGCGAAACGCGTCCGAACGAGGAAGCCGGGCTCCAGGGGTGAGCGATACCCGGCAAAGGGGGCAGAGACGCCGTCAAAGGTGGGTAGGTAGAGCCAGGTGCACACCGTAAGGACGAGGAGAGCACCGGCTAATTGCCCCCAAGGAAGTCCTGTGGGAGGGAATCTGGCCAATGCATCGCCCAGGAGGGTTCCTGTCACGTTGTTGTCATTCATATTGGCAGCTTCGTTGCAAATTCTCAGTCTGAAGCAAACTGCAGGGTAATAATGAGCACATTGGAATCTCGTATCTGTCGGGGGCGGCTTCCGGTTTAATATGTAAGTAAGACGCCCGCGGCGCCATGCGCGTGAGCACATGCCGAGCAGGGGGGTCCTAACACATGACTCTGAACCCCTGGGGAGCATTCTGCATATTTAGTGGCAGCCCCCCGAGACTGAGATCAAGTATTTACTCTTGATGCTCGCTGTGCTTCCTTCTTAGACCTTGCCGCCGCATTCTTAAATCGCCAAAATGTCCTTGGCATGGCTGTTGTGCCTTCAGGTATCCCTTGTTCTCATTGGTATGGCTTGGAAGCTGAAAGAAGGCTACCCGCTCGTTGAGCTTCCACACTTCACACGCCTATTTGAATCGGCTCAACAAGAGAGTGTCTGTCAATGGCTATACACGTGGCTCGAGGTTCTTGGAGGCATATCGGTACAATCCATGATTGCTGACTGGCCCTGGTTTTCGCTCCACCTGTTCCTCTACATCGGCCAGCTGATCCCATTCGTTGTCATGGTCATCAACGAATCATCGTCAAAAAGGTCATGGGCCCCTTGTAGGTATGTTGTTTGAATCAGGCCATTATGCGACTCTGGTAAGCCGCGAACTGACAAGATAATGTCAGAACGGTTGCGGCACTGGGTAGTCTATCCGCCGTCTTCGGGTTCTCAACAGCTATGCCAATCATCTCCCTGTGGATACTCCGTGGACGCCGAAATGTAGGGTTGCAGCGTCGTGGGGTGCTGGGAAGGTACTCAACGTCTCTCTTGAGGTCTCTGTTCTTGTTCTCGGCAGCCACACACGTTGGCGCGTTCTTGGTGGCGTTTGTCGCAACGTGGGCGCCCTCGATGTTGGAGCCCCTCACTGCTGCTTCCGGTCCATTGCATGTTATGAATAGTTTGGCCGGTGTGCCTGGCACGACACAAGTCGGTGTTTCGGACACGGGCACTCGCCAGGCCCGATTAAGGCAGATCAACGAGATGACTGGTACCTCGAGCGGGTTCTTCATGACAGTTGGGCTTCTTTGCGGCGCACTTGAGTCCAAGGGCCAGAATATGACAGCAGAGCTACTGGTGTGGATGTTCTTCGTGAGCTTGGTCGCTGGCCCTGCAGCTGGTGGCGCGGCCGTTCTGCTGCTCAGGGATTCGACCATGAGGGGGGAACTTCGTGGCAAAAGGGCTCTGGAACAGAACGAGAAACGTGTATCATAGATCACCACTAATACATGGGACTTGATGAACAGATGACTTGATGAATGGGCGCACACGTCATATCTACCCTCCGCAGCACCTTATTGTCTAGTAGCATTCATCCAGGAAACGTTGAGAGCTTCTAGACTCAGCCCTCTGCCTGCATCTTTTCACGCCGTCCCCAAAGCAAGACCAGCTTCTCCAACCCCTGGCCAGCGTCCTGAAGAGCCTTCATGCAAGCCTTCTTCACAAACCCCGACTGCAAAGCGCCAAGAGCTTCCTCGATGTCCTCTTCAGCATGGCTTTCGAGTGCCCTTTCCATGATTCGGCTGCTGCTCTGCTCATTGAGAGCGATGACGATCGGGAACGACAGCTCGCCGTTCCGCAAGTCCTCTGCAACAGCACCCTTGTTGCCGGCATACTCAGCTGAGTAAATGTTCTTGCAGTCGTTCTGCAGTTGAGCAAACCATCTGGACCGCGACGTTAGCACTGCCATCATCAACCCGTGCGGTTGAATTGATCTGAAGACCCAAGGAAACTCACCCAAATCGACTCATCAAATCATCCAGCTCATCTCCGCCATCGTTCAACAGCCTCCCCAGAAGCACAAACAAGGTACCCGTTTTCAGCGCGGCCATGTTCTTGTATGCCGCAATCCGCTCATCACCCTGATACTGAAACGACTTCAATCCATCCCGGCGCCAAACCAGGGACAGGTCTTGACCTTGAAGGATGCTCTCCAATGCCTTGAGGAGCTCCGCTCCGAGAACCGGGCGCTCACGCAAAGCTCGATTGATCACCGACGTCAGCACCAGATAGGCCCTGTTCGCAGTCTCGGATGCTCCGTAGATCAAGTGAGCAGTCAGCTGATTCTTGCGCTGGTAGCTGTTGTCGGATATGTCGTCCACCAAAATCAAGGCAAAATGCACAGCGTCCATGATGTCAAGAATCAACTCGTGCTTGGCGGGGTCTTCCTGTCTCAAGGTAGGTCGGAACTCTCTGACAAGGGGCTCGAAATGGTGTCGCCCGTAAATCTTGACGAGGTATTCGTAAGGACACCCGGCCTCATCGTTGACTTGCTCTTGGGAGAGCTTCTTGCAATAACCATACTGCTGAACGGACTTCAGCATTGCTAGCTTGGAAGTGGTGGAGCTTTTAGCAATGAAGCCCATGGACACGCCGATAGCTAGCATTGCAATGTTGCCAACACTGATATGGTTTCCGAGCCAGTCCATTGTTAGACGAAGAATGTGGTGCAGTTGTTTAGGGTTGAGAATTTCGAGTTGTTGTGATCTGGGATTTAGGTTCGAGGCAGGCAGGGACTGGAATATATCCACTGATATAACCAACTGTGGATGATATGGGGATGTGTGTCAAAGTAGATCTAGATCTTGCTCTCCATATATTAAAGTGCTACAGTGCACTTGAGCACCTGTGAGGAGTACCGGAGTACGGCTTGGCGAATTCAGCCCCAACGGATATAAAAGCGTGACTAGATCCTGCAATATGCCTGCTGGACAAGATAACTCCCCAAACTCCAACAACACTACGGAGAACTCCGTACCAATACCGATACGTCATGGACGGCTTCGCCGACTCGCAGCCCCCGCAGGCCTACCAAGATGTCAAGTGGCTGGCTGACACTCTAGTTGCCTTCATGGGAATAGGTTGGCTCATCAACTATGCCGCTATGATCTGGCACTCGTACGAGGGCAAGACATACTGCATGGGTATTATCCCGCTCTGCAACAATATCGGCTGGGAACTTGTGTATACGCTGGTCTACCCCTCGTCCAACGGGGTAGAACTAGCCGTCTTTGCGGCAGGCGTCACATTGAACGCCATCATCATGATCGCCGCGACTCGTTCTGCAAAGACGGAGTGGAACCATTCACCCTTGGTCGCGAATCACTCACCCCTAATCTTTGTTGGAGGAACTCTTGTATGCTTCACGGGACACGTCGCACTAGCGGCAGAAATTGGACCTGCATTGGCATACTCTTGGGGAGCTGTCATTTGTCAGCTCGTGCTGAGCATTGGTGGAGTTTGTCAGCTGCTGCAGAGGAACACTACAAGAGGCACGTCCCTGACTTTGTGGTAAGCAGCTGTCTCGGCAATTCATTGAATACTACATCGGTGGCAAAATCTAACATCTGATAGGCTCAGCCGGTTCCTCGGCTCATGCTGCACGGTGGGCTTTGCCTTCTTGCGGTGGAAGTACTGGCCCGAGGCGTTTGGGTGGCTTGCAGGCCCGCTCGTTCTTTGGAGTCTTGCAACGTTCGTGCTGGCCGACGTCACTTACGGGATTTGCTTTTTTCTTGTATCCCAGGCCGAGGCACTACCCAGAAGGCAGCCCAAGCTGGAGTGAGGCTGTTTCTCCTGCATGGTCGACTCAGCTCTGCAACGCCCGCATGAGACTGACACCCGCTACCTGCCGCTCCCCCACGCAAAACGCCACAGTTATGCAGTTCGAATGGAACCTATGATAGATTGCGATTGGAAAGATGGACGGGATGTTGCTTCGCCTTGTCGGCTCTAATGTATCATCAGCTCATATGCTCTGTGCTATATCAATAGGCGCAGGGATCAATACGATAGCAACCGCATTTTTATTTCCACCCCCTAGTCTTATGTCCCGTCTCGGCCCACAGGGCGGCACGACCAGACGAACGTTGACATCAGATGACACATAACGTTACGGAGTACATATGCATGCATGTTTACACCGGCCCGGTCTCCGGTTAGGACAGCGCATGAAACATCGGCAACGGGACTGTAATGTAGAAGAGGTTACACAAGGAGGTTACGAATACAGCATGAAATTTATTGAACCATCCAATGATAGCTTTCGCTCTTTATGGCACATCTGTAGCGATAATTACGAAACAACGAGCAGCATTCGAAGTGGAGACTAGAAGATACCGTGCTGTAATTTCGTGTGACAGCGATACCTGTCATTTCGACGATGATCTCATTTTCGGCGGGAAGTGCGGCTGCCCTTGGTGAATGTATTGCGCAATACGATTGCCCAAGTTACTGCTCCCCAATTGTACGAGAGTTGAGGGAGCGCACATATGTCGGTCGCAAATTTGAGAATGACCATTCTGCTCATCTACTAGTTTAGCAAGCTATATTTTCGCAGAACAAAGGCAGCTAGGCCGATTCTCTCAAAGTCCCGACTCAAGCAGCAACTCCATTTACCGCCTGCTTTGACTTTCTCAACCACACCTTCGCTTGCATGTTTGGGAGCATGAACTTGCCAAACGCCATGTTCCGCGGCCGAGGGCCAAAGTCCTTCATGGCAAAGTCGTAGTGGAGGAGCAGATGCACCATGACCAATTTGACCTCGTCCGAAACCATGTATCTGCCCGGGCAAGCGTGACGCCCTATGCCAAAGTGCATGCTATATTCGCTCGTTGCTGTCATAGGACAAGCAGCCACGAGCTTGGGATCGTCACGCATCCGGGCAAAGCGCAGGCCATCGAAGTGCTTCGGGTCCTTGTAAAACTGCTCGTCTTCGAACAGCGGGGAGTTCGGTGTGAAGATGACACTGCCCTTGGGAACGTGCAGACCATTGGAGAAGGTGTAAGGCTTCAGAGCAAGCCTTGCAAGGGCAGCTGGGGCATGTTAACAAGCCGTCTCAAACAACGTCTGGAGATGAGCTACTATGGGCCACGTACATGCATCGAGGGGGTTACACCTCTGAGTCTCCTTGATGAAACTGTCCATCTTGTGCATGGCATCGATGGCTTCTTTGGTGCCGTCACCATACAACGCAAAGCATTGCCTTATCTCTTCCCGGAGTGGTTCGGTGTAGTCAGGACGGGTCGCAAGCTCGAAGATCGTATGAGTTACCAGCTATCATCTGCGTCAGCTCCCTCCGACCTGACCAAGTGAGCATGACTATACCTGACTGGACGTATGTAAAGCGGCAAACACTGTGTTGGTCATCATATCGGCGACGTGCCAATCGTCCCATCCAGCTGTGCGGTGTTCATCGACCCAATTCATCGAGAAGTCGAGAAGGTCCTAGAGTTCATTAAGCTTCGCTTCTAGATATGTGAACAGCCCGGTGATACCCACCTTCATGGGGTTCTTATCTCGTGAGTTCCTTCTTGACATCACCTCGTTATACAAGACAGTCTGCAACTCTCTCACACCTTGCGGAGCTGCCAAGAATCTCGCAAGCAGGCTGCAAAATTAGCCAAGGCCTCATGCGGGAACTTTCACACTTACGGTCTCGTAAACTCGGGGAAACAGCGTAGGATCATGGCATCTCGGGGTACTGCATCTCCAAATTCACAGCACATGTCGAGAAACTCGGGTTTTCTGCACAAAGGCTCCCCGAAGAGGGACTTGGTTGTCAGACGAGCAATCACCTTTAATGCCAGCGGGAAGCAAGGAGCTTCTATCCAGCCCGAGTTTCCAGCCATGCTATCAGCAGCATGAGAGAAGAATGGCAGGTAAGATTGCTTTTGGCGTCCAGTAAAGGCCTGTATCTCTTCTTGAAACCCGTACAGAAATTCGGCAGAAAATTCTTTGAAGAAGGGGTCTTTTGAGTTGCTGGCTCGAGTCCTCTGCCAGCTCAAGGCTTTTGCTATGACGGAGTTCGGTATCCTGCGAACGTCATGATGTTGACCAGGTAGCAGCCATTTAAACTGAAACTCCTGAGTCCTGTCAGCGAGATGCTATTACTGGAAGCCCAGGGAAGAAGTACTTCGGACATGACGGCGCGAAAGGACATGTGATCTTCATCAAGGGAGTAGTATTCCCTCGTCATTGCTCGATCGCAAATAAAGACGTCCATTCGTGTCATGGTAGGTATCTGAAATGCCAATTTTCCATGCTGTTCATTTCAACTTGTTAGTACAAGTAAACTGGTGCATGGCCGGCGAGATATCTTGCCTTTGCGTAGCCCTCGTGGATGGACTCGCGTGCGGACCACACGTTGCGTATAGCGGCCAGCCATTTCGTGAAGCGGACACCGGGACCAACAACGGGGACGTCAACCTTGCATTCCTGATCAATTATGTGCGCTCATACGCTAGGTAAGTGTATCGAACCGTTTTATCGTAGTCAAGGTAGCGCATCAGCATGATGGCTACCAAGACCGCCCCAATTGTAGGCCACGCATGGGCTGGCACAGAGCCGGCAAGACTGTCGATCAACATGGTGATTGCTGGCGGATGCAAGTGCTTAGAAACTGATGGAGCAGATATGACTGACGGAATAACGTTTGAGTAATAGTCTCATGTCTAGCATGACATTTGGCTATTATGTTTGACAACGAAGCTCCAGTGGTGGGACCTCAGCTGCAAGCTCGAGGCTTGGTGCATTCGGCTTGACCGAATGGAGATCTAATACATGGCTGCAGCGGTTAAGGGTCCCGAATTAGTTTGCAGCATCAACTTCATTGCTTATTAGACAAGTGTTATTAGACATGTGACACTATCATAGTGTCCAGCTTCGATGGAAGGTTCCACACCCAGCCCGACGCAAACCATGCAAGCAAAACCCCACAGATGAGAAACAGTACATGCGGTCTGGGCACAAACCCCCTCAGATTTTTTGCCGACGCCCATGCGGTATGCTGCCGGCGTGCTCGCTCGGGAAAGCCGACAAACTCGAGCCGCTGGCCCCCTCTGAGGATTGCGGCTGAAGAGGCTGCAGGTAGGTCATGCAGAGCAGGGAACACGTATCTGGCAAAGAGCCGTTTCAGCATGCTATCGCCGGCCTGCAGGCGGGTGAGGAACTCCGACTGCCCGCAGCTACTTTTCGTGGTTGCGAGTCGGGATGAGCTGAGTTGGCCTATGATGTCGTCCATCGTGCGAGTCTCGCCCATGGCCCTGCGGAGATCCCCCTTCCACAGCGCATTGGCCAATGCCGCGGCATCTTCAATAGCCATGTTGGCACCCTGGCCCATGTTGGGCGTCAACTGTACTATGTGTCAGTCGTTCCAGGAAGGAAGAGGGTGTAGCGATGGCTTACCTTGCGTACTGCATCCCCCATGCACACCAAGCGGCCAAGGTTCCAGGTCTTGAACCATCCTTCCTCTAGTGGTGTCATTGTGAATATGTCACAATTGGCCCACATAGTCCCAAAGGTCAAGTTCGAATCGAGCTTCTTCGACTTGAGGCTTTCACAGACCTTCCGGGCATCCTGAGTGTCGAAGTGCGGCCTGTCGATGTAAGAGTACTGTTTGTCTGTCTTGACGATGACGAACCAAAAGACTTTTTTGTCCTTGCCGTTGAACACGTGTATCGTGAGGTCATGGTCCAGGAGACTCAGCTGGATCCCGTCTTCCACTCCTGGAACATCAGAGGAGATTCCATAGACGCAAGCGTAGTCGACTCGCAGGGCTGATAGCATTAGCCTCCATGCCCATTTGAAGCATCGATGGGCACGCCTTACAAGTCTTTTCGTTATCCGAGATCGCCCCATGCTCGGCATGCCTCCAGATCTCGGATCGCACGATGCTGTGAACTCCATCGGCTCCCACGACCAAGTGTCCTGTGTACTCCTTGTCGGCTGTTTTGACAACTACATGGGACTCCCGACTCTCAATTCGCAAGACCTTCTGGCCTGTGTGGACTCGAGCTTTATAGCGAAGCTTGCTATAGAGAATTTGGAGGAATTTCTGGCGTTCGAGGAACGATATTGGATATCCAAAGCTAAGTGCATTATCAATTAGCTTTGCCGCGCCGAGGGCGCATTATACTGACTTGGCCCTCATTATGGACTGGTATTGGCTTTCGAAGAAGAACCCATCTGGAAAACGTATTCTTGCGAATTCCAGAGGTTCAACCACACTTTCGACGTCCTCGAACATGCCGAGCTGGTCGAGGATAAGAGCCCCATTGGGCAAAATGCCTATGGACGCTCCAACCTGAGGGCTTATGTCTTCGCTCTGTTCAAGAATCTCATACGAGATTTCCAACTTTTCCAGACAATGGGCGAGCGTAAGGCCTGCCACAGACCCGCCAACGATCAAAACCTTGAAGTCTTCCGACATGTTGACTAGGAACGGATGAAGCTTTCGAAAATGGCGACGGCGAATGCAATGGATGGCTTGACAAGACAAAAATAGCAGAAGCAAATGGACCCAAAGCTATCACGATACGCGCCAGGGCCAATTAAGTACTTGGCACGAAGTATACGTCGTGATAGTTTACTGCATGGATTATTGCACTACGGACGTACTTGAAAGCCAAATTGAGAGTTATACAAAGTAGTCCGTATACATCGTAGTGCCCTTGGACTCCTCTATTCTGAATTGGCTGTCTTGAAACTTGTGATCAATGACACCATAAATTTATGGTAGGGAAGCAGCCGAAGGGGGTTCCCTTGACGTCTACCAACGAGCTGAAAAAATGCCCCATAGGGCGGAGGTCATTCATACGCTTATCTATGCACTGAAGTTGCACTGCATGACGCATGTCTTGTTGCAGGGGACGGGGTGGAAGTAATAAGTACAGGGGGCCTGAAATGAGAAACACGGCTCATATCACCATTGCTTCTGCAGGAACTGAACTCCAGTGCATCAACATGATGTATCATATGATGCCAACATTGCGTGGCGCAAGATGGCGCTGATGTATACGAAGTACACCATTGGGTTTCATTGGAACTCAACCGGTGGCTAGCATATGTGTTCAGCTGGACATCGGCGTCCAAGACCAAACCGGCTCAGCCAATAAGGGAGTTCGGATTTGGTGTTAGGTTGCACATGCTAGTCCAAGTTGATGACTCGGCAGTGCTCAATATCATTGCGAGGGTCTTGGGGCACCCGACGAGTTGAATCTTACTCGTAACGTCTCAAACAGCGTCGCTTCGCCCAATACACAACATCATGCCTAACCTCTTGTTGAATCTCTTGCTGTTACAAGTGCCGGTCATATGCGCCTGGTGGCTACTGCGCTTATTCATCAACTACACCCGCAAGAAAGGGGCGATACCTACTGTCAGACAGTGGCCAGCGCCGTTCCCAGAGTTTCTGGACCGACTGACGTACAATGACAATGCTGCTCAGCTGGTTGAGGAGGGGTATCGGAAGGTAAGTAATTTACTGAACTAGAGTTCAATATCTGACCAGTTGTAGCACAAGGACCGACCGTTCAGGCTGCTGAAAATGGACATGGACCTTGTTGTCATTCCCTTGAAATATGCGTTCGAACTACGTGCCATCACAAGCGACAAGCTGGACCCCCTGACCGCAAGTTTCGACGACAATGCCGGCAGTCTCACGGGAATATTGCTTGGGAGCGAACTCCATTCGGACGCCATACACCGACGCCTGACACCAGGACTTCGTAAGTTTTGGATGGAAACCAAGACGGGCATACTTCTGATACTCTTTATAGCGCAAATCATCCCCGTGATAGTGGACGAGTTGAGACATACTTTCGACCAAGTGCTGCCCCAGTCTGATGGTAGGTGCGCCTTGAGAGAGATTCCGGCCTCTCGCTGACATGTTCAGGATGGACTGCCGTCAGCCCGTACGACCTGGTCCTTAGTCTGTCAACCCGCGCTGCCGCCAGAGTCTTCGTCGGAGAGCCCATTTGCCGAGACGAGGTCTTCCTCGAAACCTCTGCTTCGTTCAGTCGCAATACCTTTGAAACGATTGCCACCTTTCGCAATCTCGGCAAGGCCGTGGGTTTTATGCTTGGAATCATGGCCCCCAGCGTCAGGAATGCGCGCGAGCAGTTGGCGTACGTCCAGCAGCTCCTCGGCTCAGAGGTAAAGAGAAGGCGAGCGAGCCCCGACGAGAAGCACGACGACTTCCTCCAGTGGTGCATGGATCTGGCACGGACCGAGGATGAGGCAAAGCCTGAAGCCTTGGCACACCGGACGATCGGGATCTTGAGCATGGCTGTCGTCCACACAACTGCCATGGCCACCACGCACATGCTTTTCGACCTGCTGGCCGACTCCGAGCTGCGAGAGTCGCTCAGGAGAGAGCAAGAGGAGGTCTTGCCAACGGGCTGGGCGGGAATCAGTCAGAAGTCAATGCTAAAGATGAAGCTTTTGGATAGTCTGATGAGAGAGTCGCAACGGTTCAACCCCGTGGGCGAATGTGAGTCCCCGTCCTGTGTTGAAGCATGCCATATGACTAACCACTTTGCAGTTACCTTCAGGCGCGTTGTCAGGAAACCCATTACACTGTCCGATGGCTATCAGCTGCGTCCGGGGCAGCAGATTGCGCTCTCAGCCAGACGCATCAACATGGATGACGACACTATGGCTGATGCTGAATCCTTCCGCCCAACTCGCTGGGCGCATGAAACGCAGGCAGCCTCGTTTTCACACAGTAGCTCATCCAACTTGCACTTTGGCCTTGGTCGATATGCCTGCCCGGGACGCTTCTTTGCCTCGGTATGTGTTGGCCCAAACCCTTTCTTCTCCGTCCAATTGCTGACTCGAGAATTTTACCAGTACATGATCAAAGCTATTACAAGCCGTTTTCTTCTCGAGTACGACTTCAAACTTGAAAGCGGTCCTGAGAATTACCGTCCGCCAAATACAGTTCAAGGCGACAAGATCTTGCCCAACCGAGAATCGGTTGTTCTCTTCCGTCGCCGCGAACCTGGCCTCTGAGCACATTCAGAGCCAGCTGCCTCTAGCGAGACTCCTGCATTGAGGAGTCCGTACCATGACCAGGTCTATGTTAAGTGATGGAAATCGAGCAGCAGAAAGTGACGAATCTCTGCTAGCCCGGGATCTCCATTGAAGGCTAGGGGATGATGCGGATTCCGTCGATCAATCAAGAGGCCTGAGCTCTATTGGAGGTTCTGACTAGAAGTACCTAACATATTCGCCTGTA
Source organism: Tolypocladium tundrense (assembly GCA_024340025.1). NCBI lineage: Eukaryota > Fungi > Ascomycota > Sordariomycetes > Hypocreales > Ophiocordycipitaceae > Tolypocladium > Tolypocladium tundrense. The sequence goes on along the minus strand of JALHBX010000226.1, from coordinate 5,288 downwards.
TCAGACAAGCTTCTCCATTACATAGTGACTCTCCTTGTAGCAGGTCATTTTCCATTCGTGGAGTCGTTCTTGAGTTTGAGCTGCGTACCTCCTCTGGTTTCAGCGGCCAGAAGATGGACAGCCAAGTCCGAGACTCGAACTACTAGCATCGTGATATTGCGCCTCTATTCAGCATCTGAAAAGACACTAGGCCTCTTTCTGCGGGAAGATTGGCGAGATGTACGAAACAGTCATCTACAGATGTCTCCTGCTCCCACTGAACTTCTTGTGCCGTTTCTGTGACAGTTGTGGCTCTCATTGGTGGAGCGAAATGCTGATGAGCGACGGAGATACGGGCCGTGTGCCTGGATCTCCGCATTCTCAATGTATCGTGTTACGGACTGGATCGACTTGCCTGGGGTCTCAGATGCGTCACAGCTGGTCCGGGATCCTGCATGTTGACCGATATGCTGTCATTGCCGAGGCATCACAGTAACGCCACGCAGGGCCAGCTGCATATGCAGCCATTCGATTTACAGACACCGCCGTGGGTTTACCACGCTCTGACTATCAATTCATAGGTTTACCCTACTGTACTTTGTCATGTTATACAGATCCAATGGTTACGTAGAGTCGTACTTCGTATTCACCGCGCCATTGGCATTGGATCCCCTCGCCCGCGTTGCCCTGATAGCCTGACCTAGCTGCGCAGATGACACCATACATTCTGAAAGTAGGTCGCATGACTATATACTTGTAGAGGGGCGTTCACCGGTCGATTCTCTCATGATACTTGTCCACACTTCTCATTCACTCCACTTCAGCACAATGACTTTTGACAAGGAGGCGGTGACTGCTCCGGCACGCGATAGCAAACATGCTGCAGACCTGGAATACTGGACGCAGCATACTGTCCCTGTCATTAGCTCCCTCCTGAAGTCTGCTGGATCCTACTCGCCTGACGAGCAGGACGCGCACATACGTACCCTGTCTGAACATGTCGTCCCGAACCTTGGTCCGCGGCCATCCATGGCTCATACCAGGTCCTTTTTGACCCAGACCGGCACCCCTCTCCAGCCCAGCATCAACTTCAGCTCCGGAAAGCCCCAAGTGCGTTACTGCTGGGAGCTGCTGGGTGCTCAAGGCGGCAGCGACAGCGACCCGCTTGCGGTGGAGGCAGCGCGAGAGATTCTGTCTTATCTTTCTACGACCTTTGGCTTCAGCACACGATGGAGCGATGCCTGGCTGTCCGCATTTGCCCCAACGCTAGAAGAAGCGAAATCCGTCCAGGTCAAGCTCCCGAAGTGGCTGGCGAGCTTCACGTCGGCGGAGGAAGGGGTGCCCGCCTTGAAGCGACTTCCCTTTGCCTTCGTTGCCTTTGACTTGAATGGCCCCAAGACGTCTATGAAGGCGTACTTTAATCCCAAGGGCAAGGAAATCGCAACTGGGAAGCAAGCAACGGACGTGACTTGGAACACTCTTCGCAGTCTGAAACCGGCTCTCAACCCCGCGTCGATCGACATCCTTGAGCAGTGAGTCCAAGGCCTGGGTCCTTCAAGTTTCTCTACTGTTCAGACATTTGCTTACCGCGTTTGGAACAGATTCCTTGCCGAACGCGCAACACCTTCCGCAGTCGAGCTTGTGGGAATCGACTGTGTCGACGAAGCCAGTCTGTCGGATGCAAGGATCAAGCTTTACGTCCATACCATGAACAACTCCTTCGACACGGTTCGCGACTACGTGACCCTGGGCGGCCGTCTCCAGGATGAGACTACGTTGAAGGGCTTGGCCATCTTGCACGACATTTGGCACCTCCTGCTCCAGGAGCCCGAAGGCGTCAAGGACGACTACAACAAGCCCGTCAACGACGCCTCTATGCTCTGCCAGAAGCTGTACTTTAGCTTCGAGATGAGGCCCGGCAGGGAGTTTCCCGAAGTCAAGACTTACGTACCGACTTGGAACTATGTACGGAGCGATGCGGAAACCGTTCAAAACTACGAGGAAGTCTTCCGCAGGTGCGGGTACGAGTTGGGAGAGGAGGGGAGGTACAAGAAAGTTTTCGAGAGTGCTTTGTATGTTTCCCTTCCCTACCGTGATGTAGCATTCACTAACCATTCCTTCTCAGCGGGCCGGTGGAGCACAACCGCCCGAACCCTGTCCATTGCGACGCATCGTTCCTATACTCGGAAAAGAAGGGGACATATCAGACAGTGTACTACAGCACACCGCTCGGGGAAGAAGAATACAAGTAGCTCTGGGCCATCTAGATCTTCTGGTAGAGCTTCAGAGGATAGGAGTTATTACTGGACAATTTGAACGTATCCAGTCACAATTGGCGACTAGTTCTGTTCCATCAAGACTTGAATTATCGGTTACGTTTTTGCTTGCAACTCCATCTTGATGTTGTCACGGCTACACGAGTGATATTAGCAGCAAAGATGAAGCGGTGGTGGTCGTCACCACGGGGTACGGTCCAATAGAGCTGTAGAAACAATTATCAGCCAAGGACAGACTCAATTTAGATTTGTGACCTGCGCGCGAAACTTTAAAGTGGCACTTGCCGTCTAATAGTGAGTTGGATGCCCAACATGAAGCAACGTCGTCACTAGGATAGCATCGACACTTCTTGCACTTTGAGGATTGCTCCAATTAGACGCGAAATACTGCTAGAGTTTGTCAAGAAGTTGGGCGTTGACAGCGTCTCGGCAGACGTGTTCTTGCTATGTGTGCTGGTCTCCATTCCACCCTCCGACATGCCAACCATTTTCGATGTAGCCAGTATTCTAGGCCGTTACAAGATCCGCAGGCTTCAAGTCTAAGTATACGTGTATTCTCAAGGCTGCCCAGCTTGAATTGAACAGTCCAGGCGAGATGATCGTGGTTAAGTACAGTCACAAATATAGAATTTGTCTGGTCGGTACTTTAACAAAGCCCGCATGGCTATGATGGTAGCCTTCCCAGGTTATAGACTGCATCGCATGTTACTCTTAAACTCCCAGACTGACTGCTCTTATGTTTGTGACCATTCTTATGTTTCTGGCCTCTCTTATGCATATGGCTGCTCTCATGATACCCATGCCCCCCTCCCTCCTCCACTGCTGCCGACGTCACCACGCTTCTGACGAGGTCTACCCTGTCGAGTCATTCTCTCCTCTCTTCGTACGTCATCAGGATAATCCAAGACTGTTTTGTCTTGGAATCTCCTAATTTAGCAGCGGCCCCGTAGGTTGCAGAGCGGGAATCGGGGAGTCTTGCTCCTTGAGCATGCGCCTAACTCCTGTCACCTGAAGAGCAATTGCATATGTTGAAGATGTCGGAGACATGCCAGAATTGTAATAAATGCGAGAATTACGGCGGCCTTCAATGATACTTGAGGTCTTGGTTCATGATTACTTGGGAACTGGATTTGAGATGTCGAAGTGAAACGCAGCTGGTTGTGAAATCAAGAGTTATTAACATCGGCCACGTGTATAAAAGAGAAACATAACGATGCCTAAATTGGTGTTAAGCTGACTGCAATTACATGACCCGCGATCAACGAGTTTGGTCTTATGGTGATTCAGAATTGCCAAACATCCATCCCGACTGAGCAGCTGCTGAGTCATGGATGCAGTGCTGGATACATTGTATGTGATTCAGGCATAGAATGGCTCACGAACGGGTATTTGGCCTCGCAGCACACAATGGAAATACTTCACGTACAGATACGCAATCTCTGCGGGAGTCCGCACGCCAAGTCTTTTGTTCCACCACAATCAATGCAGACACTTTCAATGACAACTCCAGTGTCAGCGCCCATAGCTCCTCTATATCTCTCCCCTGACCGAAGAGCACATTCCAGGACTAGTGCCTACGGTGCCTGTGGCGGCGGCGGCGACCGCTGCTGTGATGAGTATTACTTCGATACTCATCATCGTGGTTGTCGTCCTGCTCCCCCTCGTCATCAGCGTCATTGTCGGCGGCATTCCCAGTATCAGTGTCTACAACCGCTGATTGGTCGGCCCCCGAAGACACCCTGCGGCTGCGTTTGTGGTGTTCGCCGTCTCGGTGCGAGTGTTTGCTGCGATGAGATCGGCTGTGGTGCCGTCTATGAGACCGGCCATCTTCATAGTACCTTAGCTCGATTCCCTGTGGATGGCGGCTGATGAACTCCTTGTTAAATTATTGCAATCCACAAACATGATCGCATCTCACTGAGAAAAAGAGCATGATAGGCCACTTACAATCGGCGAAAGGTCTCGTCACGATCCGGCGATGAAAAGCAGGACCCCATTTTCGCGACGTCGACGGTATCCAGTTCTTCTGGGAAATCTGCAACAGACTCAAGCTTGAAGTCTTGCTATTCTGGTGATAGCTATTGCAGATATGTGCTGCTAGGGCTTCTCGCCTGGGTCTTGGCTAGGATATTCGTTGTCTGTATGTGCTCCAGAGCTCGCCGTTCTTGGGCTAGGGGGAAAAGAGAGTGAGGTTCATTAAGTGAAGAACTTTTATACCCAAAGTATGGAACGTTGCAGTGAATGGAAGTTGAAGCCAGAGCGTTGTAGTACGGGAGCAAGCAAACTCGGCCTGAGACTCTATTCAGAGCCTATATACCATCTTCTCAGGGGTGGTGTCAATCACGGCCTTGCTGTTCATATAGGCTGCTACACGAAACCCAGGCAGTCTACAACTCATGATGTATGCGAATGACCGTCATGGGCTCTCCAGAGTGGGGTTGATGTTTGCTACTTAAACAACATATCCGGTATCGAAGCGATCGAGGACGCTGACGAAGTGTTACATTCTCTGCGAATTGTGTCCGAGCTTCTCAGTCTGATCAAGCCTACCAATGCGTGTGATGAGAACGACAAACTTGGTGGCACTAGGCTATTGAATCATATGAGACAAAACTCGGCAAGGGCAACACGATACGGTATGTTGAGAACTCTCAAAGACTACGTGTATATGATATGTACCTGACTATTGATAGTTACCTGCTTGTTTGAGGTAGTTCACGTCTACACATAGTCGTATTAATTTCAATTAATATAACAGTTACCTCTGCTGATATGCTCCAGGTCGTTCACGTTGAGCGAATGAATAACAGTGAGTTCAGCCAATAAATCAAAAGTCCCCTCATGGCCAGCCACTTATGTCTTGAGCCTCTTTCAAGCTTGAAAGACTTCGACTGCAACGGCACGCCGCGGCGGAGGTCATCACAAGGAGCTAGGGCTGATATTTGAATCGTTTGAAGTCGAATCGAGCTCGAGACCTTCGAATTGAATGAAGATGAAGCTAGTAAGGTCTTCATCTTCATCGAATTAAACAAT
>JALHBX010000225.1:0-49674 GCA_024340025.1 Tolypocladium tundrense | reverse complement strand
CCGCGCGCAGCCGCCGCCGCGTGAGGTCGGGCCCGCGCCCGCCGCCGCCGCCGCCGCCGCCGCTCGGGTGCGTCAGCAGGAACAGGGCAAAGGCCAGCGTCGTCCACCCCCAGCCGCGCTTCACGAAGACGACGTTGAAGACGTTGCCCTTGCGCGCAAAGTAGCTCGGCGCCGCGCCGGGCTCCTGCGCGTGCGCCTGCGCGACGGGGTCGTACGCCGCCGCGCGCGTCTGCGGGGACAGCACCGAGAAGACGGTCCCGAAGACGAGGATCAGCGGGAACAGCCCGAGGGCGAGCTGCTCGAGCGGCGTGGGCAGGTACGCCGGGGTGCGCGGCGGCGCCCACGTCCGAGATGTCGTGGCGCTCGCGGCCATTGCTGCCGCGGGGGGCTTGTTGGCGCTGCGGCGCGTCGTTGCCATCTGGGCGTGCCGAGGGGGGGTGTTCGGGTCGTGGGCTGCTCGATTGCTGTCGTGCGCATGGGCGTGGTGTTGGGGAAGAGTTGTGATGCGACCAGGTGACGTAGAGGTCGGCGTTCTTGGAAGCTCGGGACGCCACACGACGCCACAGCAACCGAGGTGACATCGTGGGGCGGTGCAGAGGTCCGACACCCGACACCCTCCCCTTATGACTCAAAATTGCACACGTTGTTCCCAGCGAAGTAGCGTATAACCTAAAGGTCACCATTTGAAAGGAATCTCAAGCTCGCAAGAGCCTTCGCTTTTTGCTCCGAGGTCGTGCGTTCGACTCCCTTGTGGTCGTCGAGCTGCAGCTGGTGTGGACTTGAAGACTGGCGGTACGAAGTACGGAGTAGGGATACTTGGACCAGAGTTCGGCCTCTTTTTTTTCTACGTCTTTTTTGACTGAGTGAAATTCAATAAACTCCATAGCTGTTCTAGTTGCAGTATTCTCCTCATTCCTCGTTGCCACCGTCCACCGCAACGTGTCCTCCGCAGTGATGCTCGCCTCTGCCTGCCTTGCAGGGATGCGAACAGGCTCCCACGCCCACGGCATCAGCCCTCACACCCGTCCCTTATAAGCCAAAGTATTACACTCTCCTTCCAGCGAAGTAGCTGAAATCGAAGCCTCGGCTCCAGCAAATGGATTTTACGCTCGACAGAGCCTTCGCTTTTTGCCGGTCGCGTGTTCGACTCCCGGCTCGGCATGGATCAACCGTAGGCAGAGTGTATTGGGATGGCCATCGCTGGACTGGCTACGACATTCTCTCGGTCCTCCATTTTTGTTTTACTTTTTCGACTCCATCTTCATCGTCTGTCGAGAGACTCATTCAAAGAATTGCCCATCCAACCGCGCCCTCACACTGAGGTCGCATGCCGGACATCGTGCGGAATCTGGCACCTCGGCGTTGACTCACGCCGCTGCCCCGCCAAACACCACCACCAACCAGCACCCACGGATCAACACGACAAGCAATCCCAAATTGACAAGTTCTCCCCAAAGTGGCTCGATCAAGCACTTCTTGAACAGATGGCCCGAACCAGGCCTGTCACTGTCCGCGGCAACGCTCGACTCCCGTGCCTTGCCGTCGGCAAACATGCATGTCGACATCTTGGCTTCACTGGCGGCATGTCATCAATTGCAAGTATGCATCTGTCCTATATTTTAGAGCTGTCTAACAAGCCTGCTGCGACACCTTGGCCATTTTCTCGTGTCGCTCCTCCGAATCATGCATCCCCCATGCCCTCACCAAAGACAGAGAGCCAAGCATATCCGTCTGGTGCGCTACATCTCAAAAGTAAAGCGGGTTGCCCGGATGCCTCCCGGCACATCATGTAGAAGAAGACTAAAAGCAAAACGGAGAGCCGAGTGCAGAAGAACGATGTGGTAGACAAAACCGACATGCCAAAGCTTCACCTCGGACATTTGTTTCATATATATGTACTTGCGATCCATATGTTCAGGGAATCGGAGTGGCCGTGACAAACAGCGTAGTCGTCGCAATCACGGTCGTCACGGTGCCGCAAGGCCACTGCGCGTCACCCGTCGGCGATGAGGGGAGCGTGTGGGGCACGTTCTCGGTAACGGTACGTGTCGACGAGGCTCCCGTCGCGGCAGGGCCGTCTCCCGGCAGCGCGTCGTCGCCGCTCTAAGGCGAAAAGGCTGCAATGGCGGCGCAGAAGTTGTTCCTGTTGTCCGAGTCCTTTGCCGCCGTCTGGCCGTTGAGAGTGATCATGGCCACGCTGGCCTTGGTGCTGATGCCAAACATCTGCACGCTCGAGTCGTCAATGGCCACCATGTTGTCCTGGCAGTTGTTGGCAGCCACGCACGGCTGCGCGTAGTTGTCGTAGAAGCTGTACAGGCCGCCGCCGTAGACCAGGACGTCCTTGGAGCTGTTGACGCGAAGGCCCCAGGTGCGCGCACACGTGTTGCCGGAGCACTTGGAGAAGTCGGGATCGGCGTACTTGGCGTTGGTCGTAAAGGGCACGCGCGCGTCGGGGTTGCCCTGGAAGTAGGCAGTCTCGGTCTGGATCAGCGCCATGTACACGTTCTGCGCCTTGCTGAGCTGGTAGTTCGACAGCACGCTGTGCTCCGAGGACGTGCCCCACAGCCAGGCGCCCTTGGTGCTCTCAATCAGGATGCCGCGGCCGTTGTAGATGTTGATCTGGTTGTGGTCGGTGAGGTCGAGCTCGTGGTCGGCAACCCACAGCCACACGTTCTCCAGGTAGGGGCTGGCAGAAGCCGTCACGTGCATGAGCATGAAGGCGCCCATGCACTCGGGCTTCGGGCTGGTCTGCACATTGGGCGTCTTGGAGCAAGTGTTGGACTGCAGCTGCGTGCCGGCAGAGCCGCCAACACGGAAGTGCACGTCAAACAGGCCGGCGGAGCCCTTGGTCGGTCCCGCGACGTTGAACTCCATGAGAATGGCACCAGGCTGGGGGCCCTGCGTCTCAAACATGAGGTCCTGCATCTCAACGGTGCCGACGTCGCCTGGCTGGCCCACCTGGAAGACGGGCTTGGGGTTGTTCTGGTCCTTGAAGTTCTTGTCGCCGCCAGCCATGATGAGGGGCCAGATCTCGCCAACAACCTTGACGTTCTTGGGGACCCTGACAGTGTCGGTGACGATGTAGGCGCCGTGGTCAAAGTACACAATCTGGTCGGCGCCGATGCTGTTGAAGACGGCCTGGAGGGCGGCGGTGTCGTCGGTCTTGCCGTCACCCTTGGCGCCCTTGGACTTGACCGAGACGAACTTGGAGGCGGGCACGTCGTTGTACTGAGGCTTGCTCTTGGTGACAATCTTGCCATTGCAGTCAAGCAGCGCAGCGGGCTTGGCCACGGGGGTCCTCGTGTCCTGTCCAGCCGTGCCGGTGGCACCCTTGTAGGAGCGTCCCTGGACCCACGAGGCGATGAGCGCGTTTCCGGCGAGGATGGTCTGCTTGTTCGCGCCATTCTGGACCGCAACGGGGACATTCGACGTCATATCGACGTTGTCGAGGATGAGGGTGGCGTTGGTGCCAGACTGCTTAGGGCTGTAGATGGTAGTGATACCGATGGGCGTGTTGGCGATGGTGCTGTCGAGCAGCAGGACAGAGCCCACGGTCTGGATGGAGCCGCCGCCCGTCTGGGACATCTCGATTCCGATGCCGCAGTTGTTGATGGAGACGCCGTGGAAGGTCCAGACCCAGTTCCAGTTCATGTAGATGGCAGTGTTGCAGTTGTTGAACTTGAGGTTGCGCGTGGTGAACTGCTGGTTGCCGAGGAAGGCGCCGTACCGTCCGCCATTGAAGGTGAGATCAGTCATGAAGCCTCCAGAGCCGTTGTCCATGAAGATGCCCTGCTGAGCGTTGTCCTTGCTCCGGTCCTGGATCATGTTGAACTCGATGTTCTGGAGAGACGTGGCCTGGGCGACCTGCCAGTGAATGCCGGTACCCGTGGTCTTGGGCAGGCCCGTGAGGTCAATCTTGAAGTTGCGAATCTGGCGGAAGAAGTTGTTCTGATTGGTGTACCAGTTGTTGCCCTTGTTGTCATAGGGGTCGGAGTCGATGACGGCGATGCCCTCGAAGTTACCGGCAGCCTTGAGGGTGGGCACATTGACAACGTCGCCGACAAGCTGGGTGTAGTAGTAGGGGATGATGGGCTTGGAGACGACATAGGTACCGGGAGGGAAGTAGACGAGGGCCGGAGTGACGGTGCTCGAGTCGCATCCCTGGCCACAGCGGTTGCCATCGGTAATGGCCTTGTTGATGGCGGCGGTATCGTCGGTGCTGCCATCACCCTTGGCTCCGTAGTCCTTGACGCTGCGGAACACCTTGTAGTCGGCCTGGTTCCCGAAGGCGACGGTGCCCTGGCGCGTGATGGTGGACATCCACCAGCTGGAGGCAGCGGTGCCTACGGCATCATCCACAGGGGCAGGAGGCGGCGCGGGCGACGCATCGACGGGGACAGAGAAGAGGCGCAACGCCAGCACAGAGGCTGTGAGAATGGTTGACAGCCCCATCGCGAAGAAGAGCCAACTGCTTCTTTTCGAAGTTTGGGAAATGTATAGACTGATGTGTAGTCTGTAGGATAAGAGTCAGTCGCTGATGGGGTCGTCCTGTCGTTGTCGCACAGGAGGATGCGATGTGGGAAGCGGAGAGCAAGGGAAAGTAAACGGAGAGGCCAAGGCAAGGTAACAAGCTGCACCAGGGGATTGCCGGCTGCACGTCAGAGCAAGTGAGGAGCCACTTTCTGAAGACGCGATCTCGTCAAAGCCCCAGCTTGGCGAGGTTGCGTATAGAGGCAATAGGGCAGGTGGATCTGAAGCAACCAACAGGAGATGGGATATGAAGAGGTCAAAGGGTAGGCAATTTGAGAAAAGAGCGAGCAGGCAGCCTTTTAAATATTGTTGATTGAAGTGAATCGACGGGCGGCGAGACATGTGGTGATGGCGTAGCGAACAGGACCGACTAACAGCAAGCCACGCCGACGTCCCGCGCCGCCGACCGCACGGCATCACGGCGCGAGAGGCGTGTAGAGCCGAGTCAAGCGCCACACCTCGCCACGGCTGCTCCATGAGGCGTAAAGCCGCCTGGCCTTGCAGACGACGAACAGCGACGGACAGCGACGGACAGAGCTCAGAGTCGAGCGAGGCCTGGGCAGAGGGAGAGGGGGTGTCATGCCGTGAGGCACGCGCGCGCAGGCAAACAGGACGGTCCACACTGCAAGGTAGCGTCGCATTCACTCACCACCAGCTGGGAAGCAGGCCCTCGGAGACGGGCGCACAAAGTCACGACCCTGCCAGACTAACGTGCGGCCAAGGGAGCGTGGCGTAGCTCGTGGAAGCTAAGACGGCGACCAGAGAGAGCGAGGAGGCGGGAGGCGGTCGACAGACGGCGGCGCACAGTCGAAAGGAGTGACTTTTCGGGCGGTGTAAACGAACGGATGCGCCTGCAGTCCGGTGACTGAGTCGACGCAGCGAGAGAGACGGTGACGGTGACGGTGACGGTCGTCGCGATGTTGCGAATGCGCAAGAATCCGGGAGGAGAGAAGAGAGGGAGAGGATATAGGTGAGAAGGGAAGAAAGGTAGAGGGGAAGAAAGGCAGAAAGGTCAGCAAGGACCCGTGCGGCAGGAGACGGGACAATAGGAGGAGCTAGTTGACAATGCCTGTTCAAGGACTGAATAGCAGGAGGGAGAGGCAGGCGCGACGTGCGGACAGGACCACCAGGCGCAGGCCCAGGCAGGAGTTGTAATTATACCTCGTTGCTTCTTCCAGCCACCCGCCCTATGCGAGTTCTTTCTTCCTCGCATTCACACCCACTCACGCCCACTCACGCCCACTCACACCCACACTCACACTCACACTTACACTCACACTCGCACTCGCACGCACTCCATACGTACCTCTCTCTGTTGGCATGGCGCCGCACCGCCCGTCAATGGCATTCCTCGTCGCAGGAGCAGGCGCCACAGGGGCCCCGGCTCTGGGGCGAAACGCAGCGCTCCCATTGGCCGGCGTCCAGCCTGGCGAGGGCGTTTCAGACATGGCGGACAAGGGACGCGATGAGAGGCCCTCGTCTTGCCCGGCCTGAGCATCTCGCATCTCGCCGGTCTGGCCGGCAGCCTGTTTCCCGTCGTCTGCCCAGCGAGTGTCAGCTGGTCGGGGCCCCGGCGCCGTGTCTTGTGCGACTCGCGGCCAACGCGCAAATGCCCGGCCACCACGGCCCGTCGCTCGACGGCTCGTCCTCACCAGACATGGACGATGCACGGCGGCGAGGCTCCTGATGGATGCGACTCGCCATCGGCGGCAGTCTCTGTCGTCAGGAGGGGGTTCCCTAGCCGAGGAGGCGCGCAGCACAGGCCTGGGGCGTCGAGCACCCAGCATGGTCAAACACGGGAGCAGGGCGGCGCCAGCGAGCGCAGCAAGGAGGCGCCAAGGCGAACAGGCAAGGTCGGAGGAACAGGTGGTCGTCGACTATGCAGTGGTTCTGGTTGCTATGCGAGTGCCGCCGAGACGGGTGCTTGGCGTTCGAGGATGAAGTCAAACGCGACTCCACCAGCACCGGCATCGTGGTTGGGCGAGAGGGGACAGATGCGTCGACTAGGACCCGGGCGGCCAATCTGCGGCTAGCGTTGTTTCGCGGGCGCCATGGTGGTAGTGCCTGGGTGGCTGCGGGGCGCTACCGGGGCTGCTCGTGCCTTGCTCCAGCGGTGCCTTGCAGCCAGCAAATCGCGGCTTACAGGGGCCGCAGCGCCTGGGCGCCTGTAGGTAGGTAGGTAGGTACCTACCTATACCAAACAGTGGGGAGGCCTCATCGCAGCACTCCGTACGCCTCCAGGCACATCGAGACGGAATCGACACGATGCCGCAGGGCCAGTCACGGCTGCCGCCACGACCGCGGAAGCGCCGCCTCAAACGTCGTCCAAGTCATGCTCGTCGTCTGCGCCGCGCCGGGCAGACCCTGGCTGGAGATCGATGCGCTGGCGCAGGATCGGCCGCCGGACGTAATCCGTACATGCCTACGGATTACCTCGAGGTACACTGAGGACATCCCTGCACGGCCAGGGGCTGCTACAGACAGCAGGGCAGCCAACTTGGTCCGTGAGTCCCTCGCGTGCGACGACGAAAAGGTTAATCTTTGTCTCTGCGCATAGTCGTACGAGACCGGCCTTCTCCGTGGGCGCCCAAAGGGGCTCTGACGCCATGCGTCTCGCGGCGGAGGCGCAGAAGGCATCTGGAAGACCCGCGTCGGCCTCATCGCAGGCCATCCCGCCCGGCCTGCAATCCGAACGCTCGAAACGCGCATTGCGGCGCCCGCCCGAGCCCTGCCCAGCAATTTGTTTCCATTCCGGGCTCCGTCGTCCGCCCGCGCGCCTTGTGCGCGGGCCCACGTGTCTGTCTGCCGTCGACGGGATATCGCCCTCGCACTCGTACCACCTTGCGCGACGGTCGACGGCATTGCATGACGCACCCCGCAAGCTCTAAATGATGTGCAGCGTCCGCATGCAGTAAGTAATTTTACTATACTCGTGCGCATACTTCGTACTGCCCAGAGCAAGGCCAGGCGCACGCCTGACCGGACGGCCCTTACTTTGTCCATGCTGTTAGCGCCTTGGTTCCCGCTTGGTTCCCGAGGAGACGGCTCCCCGCACGGCGGCCGGCGCTTGTTTGTTGGCACGCACGCACCATCATCACGTACGAGTATAGTGCTCGTAGTCACGAACAGAGTACTCGTAGCTCATCGCAACTCGTACAAAGTCCTCGGAGCATCCCGCCCAGCGCATACTCGTACATACTCCGCGCCCGGAAACCCCGTCCCATCTCCACGCCAGTCTCCACGTCTCCCGCCAGTCCCTCGTGCACCACCCCACGGCGCATCACGGCGCATCTCGGCCAAACCCGCGCGCCCATCACCCGGCGCCGTCAGCTGGCCGCCCAGCATCCCCCGAATCCGTCACCTGCTCCGCGCTGCCGGGGCGCGTCTCGGCCAATAGTCCCAGGCTGCCTGTGAGAGGGATGCAGCACGTACTTCGTACGTACTCGTACATACGCACGCGAACCTAGTCGGGGAGCCCGTCCGCAACGTTGCAGGACTCAAGCCATGTCTCTCGCTGCAGCCGAGGACAGTCGCGCGAGAAGCAGGCGAGGAGGCGCTCGAGTTCATCGTATCACGGCCGACACCGGCCGAGGCCGTCCATCATGTTGCTACCTAGTATGATTACTGTGTCCCAAGACACTGTTCTATATGTCCCGTGCAAATGACCCAAACCGCTACACGAATCTATACCGACGCCGTCGTAAAACAAACCAGAAAGGGGATGGCGCGAGCGAGTCCGTCTGGGGCTCCGCCGATCCTCACAAGGCAGCCATGCATGCCCGATGCTGTGCGTGTTCAAAACAATCCCACTCTTCCGAGAGTGTTACCCAACTCCAGCCTCGGGGGGCTCAATCATGGTCCGACAAGAGCGCAGAACCAACCAAAGAAACAAGAATCAGGCAGCCGCCATCGGGCCCTTCGCTGATGCAGTTCGCTGTTGATGCAATATGCCACGGCCGCCGGCGCGAGCCGATCCAATACTCGCTCGCCCAGACGCACCGTATCAGATAAACCCCGTGTCGCCCATCGCGGCCGGGGTGTCTCTGCTCTCCAACATCTCGATCCCCTCCACGTCGGCGCCGAAATCCATAATCAGGATCTTGGGGTCCTGCCCCGTGCTCACGATGCGCCTGTAGTCGCTCTTGGCGCTGAGCACCCAGCTGGCGTGCCACCGCGGAAAGTCGAGCAGCTGGTGTCCCGTCTCCATGTCCCACACCTTGATGTCCGTGTCGTAGCTGCCGCTGACGAGCCGTCCGCTGACGCTGTCAATGTGCAGGCTGCGCACCAGGTTGTCGTGGGCTCTCATCTCGCGCACGCACTCGCCCGTGTTGGCGTCCCAGATGCGAATCACCTTGTCGTTGCCCGCCGACGCCACGTACCGCCCGTCCTCGGAAAACTGCGAGCAAGCCAGGCCCTTGGTGTGGCCCACAAACTCGCGGATGTTCTTGCCCGTGTCAATGTTCCACAGCTTGACCCGGAAGTCCCCGGAGCACGAGACGATGGTGTTGCCGCGCATCTGCACCGCGTTTACGGGGCCGGTGTGGCCGCGCAGCTGGCGAACAAGAGCCCCGGTCTCCCGGTCCCAGACGCAGATGCTGATGTCCTTGCTGCACGTCACAATGTGCTTCTTGTCAAAGGCGAGGTCCAGGACCGCAGCCGTGTGGTGGCTGAGCCTGCGAATCGGCTGGTACCCAGCCTTGATGTCGTACACGATGCAGCTGGCATCCGAGGACCCCGTCGTCAGAATCTCGTCGTCGTACTGGAGGCACAGGATAGATGCCTTGTGGTGCTCCTGGAAGGACACCACGTTTGGCATCGAGGGTGCCGTCCTCCGGTTATCGGAGCCCGAGGCGAAATGTGCCGCGTCACCGTCCTCATCCAGGAGCAGGCTCTCGTCGGACACCACTTCCGGAGGGCCGATGACCAGGCGACACTCCAGGGTATGCATGTCCCAGACGCGAATGGTCTTGTCGCGGGAACCGGAGATGATCTTGTGCCTGTCAAATGTTAGGCGGGTTCGCAGACGTCTGGCGACACGGAAAATGGGACTTACTCGTCAAACTGCAGGCAGTAGATGCTATCGGTGTGCCCGTTTAGATAGACTGGCCGCGCCTTGCCGCCCTTCCATCTCTGGCTCAGCTCCTGCTTTGTCTGGTAAATCCTTCTCCAGTCATTGCTGGGCGTCACCGGGGGGATCCCCAGGCCAGTTCCGGGCTTGACGGGGCCGCTGGTTGCGTACGTCGTCGTCGTCTCTCGCAGACAAGACTCCCTCCAGATGTGCTGGTTCCTGATGACCCTGTCCCAGTCGCTTGAGACGGTGCTGGCTTTGGCCAGCGCCGCGGCATCCAGATAAGCCAGCACGTGGATTGCCAGCTCGGCAGGGAGCCTCGTGACAAAGTCGAGCCGGCTGATGTTGGCATCCTGCGGTGGCACCGCGTCTTCTTGGTCCACGTCGTCGACTTCAATCGACGGCACCGTCACGGCGATGCCGATGCCACTCTCGCGGTCGTTGCCACCATCCTCGCTAGGCGATGCGTGGAGCCACGTGTGCTGCATGCTCTGCCTCGCGAAGAACTCGTTTTGCATCGCCGCGGCCGCCTTGGCGGCCCCGCCCGTATGTGTCGGGATGACGGGAGGTTCGCTGCCCATGGCGGGGATGGGTACATTCGGCGGGTACTGGGGAATGGGGAGGGCGTCTTGTGACGGGTCCAAGTAGAAGGACCGCGAGTGGCGGAAGCTCGTGGCCTGTCGCAGACGGTTCCAGGCGGCGTGAGAAGTCGTGGGCCGCGCCGGAGGGGTGCTCTGCTCGTAGATGGTGTCATCGGCCACAAGAGACGGCCGCCGGTGGACGATGCCCTTGAGTGACAGCGATGCCCGACGGATAATGCCTTTCAGGCTCCCGGACGTGCCGTGGCTTTGTGCGTGGCCGGTGCCATCCGCTGGCTCGTGTGCGTCTTGAGTGTCGTCGACGGCGTGGTCGTACATATGCTGCGGCTGATTCTGCAGGTCGGCATGAGCAAACAGCGAAGCCTTTGGGCGACGCCAAGGCAGGGACAGGCTCAGACTTCGCAAACGAGTTGTGCCATGGGGCGCGCTCGGCACAGTAGAGCCTCGCCGGTACGCCGACCCAGCTGGAGAGGGCTCCAGGGCATCATCAAAAATGACCTCCTGGGCAGGCGCCCATTCAGTGACGGGGAATATTCTCTTCGTCATTGTTTCCAAGAATTCCTTCGGTGACCGTCGTCACTGTATCACGTATACTCGATTTTCGAGAGCGATATGAGGATGAAAAGAAACTGGATACAGATCTAAAGCCCGAAGCCTAGTTAGCACTCTCTCTGACGTGAGTTTGCGGCTCGGCGCACCAAGTCCACATCAACCGGTGCGTCCTGTTTGCTGTCAGGAAGCAGTAGCGGCTCCGGACGAGGGCGCAAGAGGCAAGGGAACAGCGGAAAAGGGCGTACCTGTCCAAAAATAACGGTGATGTACTCGTGGATGTCGTGTCCGCTAACAGGGACGGCTCAGCGAACGCAAGGGAGAGCACGCCAGTTGGCCTGGACAAGACAAAGGAGCGCGTATCGACAGCAAACGTGAACAAACGATGGCCTAATAGAGAATTCTACTGGCGAAGTTTCGTGGCGATGTGAGGCGCAAAGGGGCCGAGACCAGGAGAGTCGCAGTGAGCGTGTTGGTGGGCGATGACAATAGCAATGTCGACCTGGTGGGAAAGGAGCATCGAGCCGAATCAGGGAGGCGGAAAAGAGCGTCGAGGGAGTCTTCCCAAGAATATTGGTACTCGGCGTACCGAGCCCTACTTTGGAAAAGGATAATATAGACGCAGAGGTTCCGCGAAGCAACGTTTAGGCGGCCACTTGAAAGTCGAAACGGCGAAGCAAGGAATGCGGCGCCTGGCGGGCAGACAAGACACGACTTAGTTTGGAGCCGTGCCGTTGGAAACGCCCTGCCACGCAGCCATATACTCCTGGATCCGTCGTCGCCTCGGGCTCGATGTCGGGTGGTCGCTCGCGCGGTCGGGGTCGCTCAGTCGAGACGGGGACGGTGATGGCGATGCCTACGCCGACGGCAGGGCTTTGCGTCTGTCTCGCCACTCGGTCGCGGTCCCCGGGTCGGTGTCGTGGGCGGATTCTGGGCGACGGCAGAAATAGCAGCGCTCGCAATGGCAATGGCTGACGGGGCAGAGGGACGGTTGGGCGAGTGAGGATGATGCAGGAGGAGGGAAGATGGGTTCCAGGTCGGCTCGTGATGGTAGGGGCAGCGATTTAGAGTTGACGGGGCAGTCGCGGTACGTACACAGTGGGCGCAGTGGCTTGGATACGGCGAATTTTTAGGGGCTCGAGCCCACTGATGCGCCACCCCGAGATGCAGGACTTGACGACGCAGTGAACGGGCGGGTATTTTTGGGTGCCCTCTCCACCGTACAGGCGTCTGCTCCGTACTGGCCGCTAGCATCATCCCGACTGGAGATCTGGGGCATTGCCGTGATCTGTTGGCAAGAAACGGACGAGACGTGAGGTGCCAGATGATCATGCTGGCTTCCGTCTCAGGCTCTCGCGTGCCCACAGCCCGCGACTGTATGCAGCAAATGACTGCCTTCCACGGATGTTCGAAACGACATGGTCAGGCACAGCAGCGCCTCCTGACGCACGCCACTCGTCCGATACCTGGACCCCAGGATGTGCCTGTGCGGCGCCTGGACGAACGAGAGGAAAAGATAAAGCCCTATGAATCGCGACGAGCCGCTCGATAGTCCCAGCGTGGGTGCCAGCTACGCCTCGTTAACGCCGCGCAAGCGACAGAGTTTGCGCCGCCGTGGCTGTCCATCACCACGCGGAGACGCCGAGCCGTCAAACCGCCACCACCACTGGCTCCCGCTGTTGATGGATGAATTTTGCTGTGCCCATTTTTCCCGCCCCAGTGCCGCCTCCTTCGGCAAGGAGGTGTCAAGTGTACAGTCCCGCCTTTTTTGAAGGTGTCGGGAAAGACGGCGTACGTTGCCTCCTCCTCTGCAGGCTGTTGTTGGCCTTCTCGGAAATGCAATTCATCAGACCCTCTCGCTGAAGAAAACCCTATCTACGGAGTATCGATCTCGGAGCCATTCTTCATATGGATCTGCAAATTATCTTGGATGCATGTACTCATAAAGCAGCATCTGGCAAGCTGGGTCGTCGTAGAGCTATAGGGTAGGCCGTCACCTCGAACCGACAGTGCAATCTCTTGGATCAAGGTTTTCCCCGCTCTCAACGAGAGCTGACGAGAACCTCTTTGAACTCTCGACCGACTTCAACTTGCTCCCTCGAGTGTTTCCCTCTCCATTGAACCCGACAGAGCATCATGGCACCACAGCGCGTCGGCTTCCGGCTCCCCGCCGCGTACCGCGCCTTCTTCCTGCTCATCGAGCCGCTGTCAGCCCTCGCCGGAGCCTTCTACAATCACTTCCGCCAGCAGCGCTACCTCGAGCTGCTCAACGCCGCCTCCGCGCCGTCGGACGTGCCCCTGAGCACGTCGGTGGCCATGTCCCAGCTCGCAAACATGTACCTGTTCTTCGCGCTCAACGAGGCGCTCGTCCTGCGCTCGACATGGGACCTGCGCGTCTGGCGGACGGTGCTGCTGGTGCTGCTCATCGCCGACGTTGGCCACCTCTTCTCCATGTGGGAGCTCGGGCCGGGGATATACTACAACGTCACGGGCTGGAACACCAGCGACTGGGGCAACATCCCCTGGGTCTATGCCGGCGCGACCATGAGAATCTGCTTCCTCGCCGGGGTCGGGCTGGAGGACTCCAAGCGGTCGCAGAAGCAGCGATGAGACGACAAGCGCTCCATTCACCTTCACCCGACGGGTCTGATGTCGGCCGTGCGGGCCGAACTCGTCGCGAACGCCCGGAGACCAATTCGACAGCCACCTGGTCGGCGGAGCTCTCTGCTTGGTGGAAATATCGCGCCGTCATCGCAGCGAATCATGTCCCCCATAGCTTCCACCGGAGGCTGGCCTGCGAAGCCTCCCCCACCAGGCATGGTGGGGTGAAGCGGGATTGACGCAGCTCCCATCGTCCATCTGCGGATGCAACGGGTGGCTGTCACCCTTTGCCTGCGATATTTCCGAGGACGTGGGACGGATTCTACATGGATTGCGATACTTCCGTACCACACTAACGCCTGGATAAGGACGGGGGGAGGGGTCAAAAGCATATCTCTGGCGGCCTTTGCTCTGCTGCTTTTCTCTTCTCATTGCTCTTCATCCGTCCTTATCTGTCGTTCCCTACTTCATCACCTACCTTACTTACCAATTGAATCGCGCCATGTCTTACCCGGAAAAGTTCAGCGGCTTCCAGTCTCCCGGCGCCGACAACTGGCTCGAGTTTGACAAGAACTCGTGGGACCCGCGGCCATTTGGCGACTATGACGTCGACCTCAAGATCGAGTGCTGCGGCGTGTGCGCCAGCGACATGCACACCATCAGCGGCGACTGGGGTGGCTGCCCGTACCCCCTGGCCGTCGGGCACGAGATTGTCGGCAAGGTGCTCAAGGTCGGCCCCAAGGTGACGCTGGCCAAGGTCGGCCAGCGCGTCGGCGTCGGCGCCCAGATCTACTCGTGCGGCGAGTGCCGCCAATGCAAGAACGACAATGAGACGTACTGCAAGCACATGATTGACACGTACGGGGCCAAATACCTTGACACGGGCTACACCACCCAGGGCGGGTACTCGTCGCACGCCCGCATCCACGAGTACTGGTAGGTGGTCCGGCTGGCGCTCTCGATGGCCGTCTCGCTAACACTTTGCAGGGTGTTCCCCATCCCCGACAGCATCCCCAGCTCGGACGCGGCGCCGATGCTGTGCGCCGGCATCACCGTATACAGCCCGCTGAAGCGGTTCGGGGCAGGCCCCGGCAAGAAGGTGGGCATCGTGGGAATCGGCGGGCTGGGCCACTACGGCGTCATGTTCGCAAAGGCGCTTGGGGCCGAAGTGTGGGCCATCTCGCGGTCTCGAGCCAAGGAGGCCGACGCCATGAAGATGGGCGCCGACGGGTTCATCGCCACGGGTGAGGAGGGCTGGGACGAGCCGCACAAGATGACCTTTGACCTGATCGTCAACACGGCCAACTCGGGCGAGGGCTTCGAGCTCAACCGATACCTCGGCCTGCTGGACGTGCACGGCCGCTGGAACTCTGTGGGCCTGCCGGGCGGCGACGGCTTCACTATCAAGAACTTTGACTTCATCGCGAACGGGTGCTTCATCGGCACGACCCACCTGGGCAGCCGGCGGGAGATGCTCGAGATGTTTGAGCTGGTGGCGGCCAAGGGCATCAAGTCGTGGGTCGAGGAGATTCCAATCTCGCGCGCGGGGCTGCAGAAGGCCATGGAGAAGCTGCAGAAGAGCAGCGTACGGTATCGGTCGTGCATGGTTGGCTATGAGGATGCGTTTGGGGCGTAGGGACAGGAGAAAGGAGTGAGAATGGAGGTGGAGCGGGGTAGTCCGTATAAGTCGTGAACAACAATGATGGAAACTCCAAGCGTGGAGGCGATAGAAAATAACCCCAGGAGTATCATGTCACTAAAGAGCTCATTCCCTCATGAAGTCGTTTACTCTCAATTAAAGCATATCTCTTCAAGGAACAGCCACAGAAGACCAGTCGCTGTAGGTTGGCTCCGCTAGCGATGTGATCCATGGAAGCCGATGCCAGGCACTGCTCTGACATCACAACCAACGGTTGTGAGAGCGACCAAGACAAGCATAACAATGACCCTGCTCAGTTACTTCGTACTTCTACCTAGATGGAGAAAATATCCCATCGCCCTTCCCCCTCCGCAATCGGCGTCTGGCACCCAGTCAAGACCGCCCCGCTTCGAAACGAAGTCATCGAAAAGCGCAACGGCCGCTATTCCTAGTTGGTCTCGCCGAGATCCTACCCGTTGTTTTGTGGTTCTGCCCGGAGATTCCCTCACGGCGTCCGTGAGTCACGGGGAAGGGCAGGGCGCCCAAAGGCTCGAATTCTCGGGCAGTGGACTTGGCCGTCACGGCGCTGTTGGGTTTCGGCGAGACGGATTGGGAAGGGTGGCTCGCGGCGCAGGGAGGGTTAGGCGGCCTAACAGGCAGGGTCAAGGCTGGCCACGAACGACGGCCCTGGAGGTGTCTATTTGTAATGGGCGCGGGATTGCAAAGCGCCCTGGGTGAGGTGCTCGTAAGTCTCATTGTTAAGCACGTTAGCGAGGCTTCCCCGGCACGCTGCTTGCTAATCCACAGCCGCAGACTACGCGTGAGGGCATCGCGGGCGTCAAGGCATGACTGCGGCGGGCGATGTCGGTTGCCGGCGGCGAGGTGACTGGGTGTCCCGACGGCTGCGAGACTTTGTCCTGAGCTGCGCAGGGCGTGAGGACGGTGCTGGAGTTGAGGCTGAGGTTAAGAGGAGAGGGCGCCCGCTGATCTGAATGGGATGGGAGAACAGACGAAGCAACTCATCAAGACCAACATCATTACCTTCAGCAACATCAGCGCCGACAATACAGCACTGTCTGATTCACTCACGCTCATATCGTGGCACCAACACCTGCCATACAGCCTGCCTCATCAAGTCCAACATCCTCTCGGGAGTTGATCCTCAGTCTTACACAACATTGGCCTCACATCTCAGCACCGCCAACATGCATGTCTCCATCCCGCCTCCCTTTCAAACACATATTAACAAACATCAGGTCCTCAAAGACACTCGACGACGCCCCCTTGGCCCTCCTCTCCTTCACCCTCCGCTATCGCCGCCTCTGCTCCAAGACAGAAATCACCTCGGTCGGCATCTCGCCCTCATCTGCATCCGCCTTCGCCACCTACGCCGCCCCGCAAGCCGCCCAGCCCTGGATCGACTTCTTCGAACTCTCCTCCCAGCGCGGCCACACCAAGGCCGCCGGCTCGCACGCCGTCTTCGGGCCCGGCAGCCGCGTCGCCACGCTTCCCGACTGGACGGTGCAGCCGAGCCAGGGCGTCGGGCATCACCACAGCGGCACCGTCATGGTGCGCGACTTCGCGACGGGCAAGACGGCCGTCGAGCTCAAGGAGGCGACATCGGGCCCCATCGTCTGGAGCCGCGACGGGAGCGCGCTGGCAGCTGGCGAGGGGAGGAACCGGGTCGGCGTGTGGGATGTGCGCTCGGGGGCCCGGCTGGGGAGGGTGGTTGGGCACGTCGACGAGGTCACGCACGCGGCCTTTACGCCGGACCGCACGCTCGTGACGCTCTCGCGCGACGGGACGGTGCGCCTGACAGACCCACGGACGGCTCGCACGCTCAGCAAGCTCGAGGTCGGGGGCTCCAGCGGCCCGCGCGCGCTGGCCGTGTCCCCCGACGGGCGCTCCGTCGTCTCGCTCTGGGGCACGACGGTGCACATCTGGCTCCCGCAGGCGGGCCACCTGACGTCGTACGACCTGCGTGCAACGCGCCGCACGGAGGGCTGGCCGCTGGCTATGTCGCCCGACGGGCGCTGGATGGCGTGCCGCACCGAGGAGGGCTTCGACGTGGTGGACGTGGCGTCGGGGCGCGTGGCCTGGGAGCGCATCGAGGGCGAGGACCTGTACGCGAGTGCCATGGTGACGGCGGCGGCCTTTTCGACGGATGGGCGCGTGTTGCTGCTGGGGAGGATGAATGGCGCCGTGGAGGTGTGGGATGTTGAGAAGACGGGCTGATCTTCTGGGGCTGACGCGGCGTGACGAAGAGCATGAGACACACGCTGCGTTTGCAATTTGTCGCTTTCGGCTCAAAGAGGAGTCGAGGGATACCGGGACAACAATCGGAAAGGAAACGAGCACTGGAATCTTGCCGCGTTCTGGAGGATGGGCTCACCACGACAGTATATAGGGGTATTTTTATATCGGTCCGCTCAACCATGTAGCCTGGTGCATCTATATGATGACCGTGTACAACTAGCGAGTACTTAATTGGATGTCGATTACACGTAGCCATGTGTCTCTGGTAAACAGCCATGTATCTTGATTTGATAACGCGAAGTCGACAAGACTGGTCGGCAGTGAGACCTCGCCCTCGACTCAGGGGCAGGGCAGTTGCCGGCAGAAAGGGGTGTAGTTCGCGGCGAACTAGGCGATAGCAACGGGGAGAGGAACCAAGATCAGAGAGAGTTATTCAGCAACAATAGTGCTTCTAGTCGGCACTTCTAAGGTGCGTGATCTGGTGTCTTGATGTTTTTGCGACCTGCCCTGCCCAGGCAACCGCCAGCTGGCGAGAAGTTCTGCCTGGACTTGAAGGCGGTGAGATCTACACAGCACTCCGAAACTGTATCAACCTTCCATTCCCTTCATCCACGTCACCAAAGCTGTACTCCTCTCCTAACACTAGCCAGAGCGCATCGACTCCAACACAAACAACCACGGTCGCTTGGCCCTTTGGGTTCTGCATCGCATCGACCACGACTGGAAGCCGTCGTGTACTTCGCCATGGCGACCATCGAACATCTCCCGGCTGAGATCATCTTGTCCGTGGGAGAAGCAACCGGCGACTCTCAAGCCATCGCCGCCCTCGCACGCACCGGCCGTCGCTTCCACGATGCCCTCAATGCCCTCCTCTACAGGTTCAACGCCACTCACGACCACCCATCCAAGTCCTGTCTCCTCTGGGCTGCGAAATCGGGATGCTTGGAGACGATCAAGCTCGGCCATCGCCATGGCGCCGACTTGAACGTGGATGGGCTGAGGGATGCTGACTGGGACTTCGTGGAAACCGATGCCGAAGGCGAGGCGGTGCCCTTTGCCACACCGCTCCAGATTGCGACGCACTACGACCACCTCGAGATCGTTGAGTATCTCCTCGAGAGCGAGGCTTTCGTTCATGTTCTGTCTCGAAACTTGTGCGACTGCAGCGCGCGCAAGATGCGATATCCCCTACACGAGGCTTTCTTTCACTGCACCAACGACGACGCGGCCGAGATGTTGATTGAATATGGTTCATATCTCGAGGGATACATGTCGCCTGCCCTACATGTTGCAGTTGCGCTCAACAAGCTGCATCTCTTGAAGGCCTTGCTGAATGTGCCTCAAATTAAAGCAGACTCTCGGAACGAGTTGGACGACACCGCGCTGCACTATGCGGCGAAGAGTGGCAATCTGGAGATGGTCAGGCTCCTTCTTGCTCGACCCGAGGTAGATGCCGGCGCCGCGGGAAATTGTCTTTGCACGCCCCTTCATCATGCCGCACACAATCGCCGCCTGGACGTTGTTAAGCTCCTACTTGAGCGGCCCGAAGTTGACATCGACGCCGAGGACGAGTCAGGCGAAACGGCCATAGATCATGCTTTCAAAAGCAAAGTTGCCTGCTCCTTGAAGCTCATTGGGACTCTGCTTTACCGGCCGGGACTCGATGCAGCCGCTAAACGAAGGAGGTCCATCAAGGTCCTGTGCCTCGCTGCTCACCGGGGTCGCACGGATGTGATCGGGTCTGTACTTGATCGAACCAAAGTCGGCGCCGGAGTCAAGAACCCAAATGGCAATACGCCTCTTCACTTTGCGGCCCAGTCCGAACACCCCTACGCCATCAGGTTTCTTCTTCGACAGCCTGGAGTCGACGTGAACATGCCGGGAGCTGGGGGCGAAACGCCACTGCATTGGGCCATGGATCGCCGGATTGATGCCATACAAACACTCATCGACGCTGGAGCAGACATCAATAGGCGGGGTGCACTCGGTACACCTCTTCGACACGCTGTGCTGTACTGCAACAACAACGCGGTCAAGGTGTTGCTCGATGAAGGCGCCGATCCGTCGGCACCTAGATCCGGGATCGACGACGGTTTGAGTCTACTGCACCATTGCTTTCGACCCGACTTTGAGCCGGATGAAACAAGGCTGGATCGGGAGGTGGTGCTGAGACTTGTCAAGAGCGGCGCCGATCTCGACACCACGTCGACGATGGCGACGGCCGCGATACCCCCGGAGCCACTGGGGAGATGGAGAAACGAAGGGACTCCGCTCTTCTTTGCGGCTGTTTACATGGAAGAGATATTCTTCATGGCGATCTTGCTCGACGCCGGGGCTCGAGCAGACTCGGTGGTGGTTGACTTGATGACCCCCGGAGGAAATCCTCACTCGTTCCTCGCAGGGCTCTTCCGCCACGAGTTCGGTGACTACCCATACCATGCCCGGGCCGACGGCGGGATGGCGGACAACGTGGCAGGCCGCGTGCGAGACCGCGTATGGGACCACGCGCGGGACCGCGTCAAGGACCGCGTGCAGCTGCTCCTCAAGTACGGCGCACGGCTGGACGATGTCGGCGGCGAGCAGTCTGCGCTCGAGTACGCGTGCGAGGTGGCCTATACGGGTGCGCCACGACATGAGCTACTATGGTTGCTGTTGTGGAACTCTTCATCCCGGAACGTCTCTCTCGAGCATGTTGAGCGTGTTATGCTGGAATATTGTTCGCGGGAGATTGTGAACGATACGCAGGCGGAGAATTGCCGCGAGATTGTCTCCAGATTGTCTCGTTTCATAGAGAGAGTGTTTTAACAGATGGCTCTTGTTTCTGTTCCTCATTCATGTCCCCGCTGGTTGCATTAAGAGAATGCAACGTCGATTACTTCTTGTTCCATTTGCTTTGCGGCTTGTCTTTTTACTCGCTAGTTCCTCCCCGGCTCGAGTGAGGAGGACGGCAAGGGCATCCGCAAACCCAAGGTTGGCTAATTCGGCCTGCCTCATTCCAGTGAGGGATGATGGACCGCAGCTGCAACCTCTCCAACGGGGGTTCCAATGCCGTCTGATCGGGAGTGCGAGCCTTGCCTCACGTATATGGATGCGATCGCAATTGCCAGGTTAGGAGAGCTTGTTCCTCGATGAGGGAGTGATTGCAGACGATGAACGACATTATTGGGATTCGCGCCGAGTGTGTTTCTGACGTTCATTCTGGTGTAAGATCTATTAAATAAAGTTTGTTACAGCGTTAGCCGGGGTTGACAAGGGAAGTGCGCCGTGGAAACGCCAACACCGGGATGGCCGGGTTTATGGACATCATACGGCTCCATAAAGCCGGAGGTGGCTTCGGGGCTAAGCGACGGAGTCGATGGCGTCGGGCTGACGCACCGGGTCCGGAGGCGGCAGCGCCTTCAAGAAGCCCCGGGCCATGGATATATAAAAGGCGTGTCGAGGGCGCCTTATTTTCGTTCACAGTCATTGTTTCACACATTAAGTTGGCCCAAGATCCCTCTCCGGTCAAGACACAGGAACATATCTCCTTCATAAGAACATTTCTGCTTTATCGGTGAGCCCCGTCAAGCTTACTGCAACATGTCTCTCTCCGGAAAAGTCATCCTCATCACCGGCGGCTCCAACGGCATCGGCAAGGCCTGCGTCGAGCGGCTCGCCCAGGACGGCGCCAGCGTCGTCGTCAACTACAACCGCGACGCCGCCTCCGCAGACGCCCTCGTCGCATCCATCGGGGCGGAGCGCGCGCTCGCCGTGCAGGCCGACGTGTCGACACTCGAGGGCGTGGGCCGGCTCGTCGACGCGGCCGTCGCCAGGTTCGGGAAGCTGGACGTGGTCATGGCGAACGCGGGCATGATGCTCATGCGCAACGTCGAGGACACGGCCGAGGGGGACTTTGATCGGTGCTTTGACCTCAACGTCAAGGGGCCGTATTTCCTCGCGCAGGTACGTTTGCCATTGCCTTGCTACACGCGACGTCTTGCTAACGGCCAGCAGAAAGCCGTCCCACACATGCCCCCTGGCGGGCGCATCATCTTCGTCTCGACCGGCATCTGCCACCTCTCCAGCGTGACGCCCGACTACCTGCTCTACGCGGCGACCAAGGGCGCCGTCGAGCAGATGGCGCGCGTCATGGCCAAGGGGCTCGCGGCCAAGGGCATCACCGTCAACGCCGTGGCGCCCGGGCCGACGGCCACCGACTTCTTCTTCCGTGGCAAGTCCGACGCCGCGATCGAGGGCATGAAGCGGGCGAGCCCGTTTGGCCGCCTGGGCGAGCCGGCCGACGTGGCGAGTGTCGTGGCGTTCCTGTGCGGGCGGGATAGCGGCTGGGTCAGTGGGCAGACGCACTTGGTGAATGGGGCGATGATGGTGTGAGCGTACGAAGTGGTGGGTTTAGATGTTCAATGTTCGGAGTCTTCGGTTAGCATCTCCTGATGTCTCTCTTATCGCTTCAGGTCGTCCAATTCGCGTGCGGGCTATTCCATCGGATGGTGTGGAATCCGCCTTGCCTGAAAGCCTGGATTATTGTGCTGTGCTGTGTTCGCTCGCAGGATGATGGATCGCGAGCCACAAGGGATTGGCTAAGCTATGTAGACTGACTGGCCACTGCATTCCATTGCGGCTCTTCGGCAAGAGAAAGGCCGCAACTAGTCCGTGCAGAAGCAAGGAGGATTAGTCCTGGTCTCATGATATGGACGATAGACACATATACAATGATGACAGTACCATTCGCAACGATGGAACAGATACTGGATGTATGCCCAGAGGTAGCTTCGATAAGAGCTGTTGCCGCGTGTTGCGATATCTGGCAAAGTGGAACACTCCAACAGAGCCATGCACAGGTGATGTTCTTATTGTCTGACACCAATCACACCGAAATTTAGCTGCTCTCCTTGCTAATTTCTGTAGAGGGAGTAAGCTGACTTGAGAGTCTACAAATGCGGCTGAGCCGATCCTGGACTGGCGTTTGCGACTGGTGGAGCCCAACCCATATGGCGAAATACAGACAAGTATGCGTGAGCATATCGGTACTGACAAACCTTAACGTAAGTTGAGTGAGTATGCAGACGAATAGCAGTCTAATGATGGCGCCATGCTCGTGTGGTCTAGTGAACACAGTCAACAACAACTTTGAATTCGGCGAGCGACAACACCTACGGCAGCCTGGCATCAGAACTAGACTAGGGCAACGATCCTAAATCGACGCTACTCAGGCAACCGTGCTATGCGTCACTAGGCGGGGTTCGGACGGCGCTGTCAAGATTGCACTGCGACATATAATAGCAATCTACGGACTACATCGTTGACATACGGTGTACCGAAAGTCTCCCACTCTTACCACTCACAGGCGAATAGCTCACCATGGGCGACTGGGACGTATCCTGCGCCATGTGCGGCGTCATCTTTGCCCCTCGCCTGGTCGAAATTGAGTCAGAAAATGGCCCTTCACCGGAAGGCAAGTCCGCGACCGACTGCTCTTTGTGCTGTTCGGCAAGCCTGACGCATCATCAGAACCCGAGTACCAGCGCAACTTCCGCTACGACAGGACTAAGATCACCAAAGCCGACTTGCAGTGGCTCCCAGAAAACAATGCACTGGGATTATGGCCTGAATCGCCTGGAAGCCCCAAGTCGGTCGCATCAAAGATACCGGCTGTCCCCACGATACTGATATCTTCGCACAGATCATATTTCACCGGAAACTTCTTTGGGTCAGACTATGTGCGTCCAATCTGTATACAAGCGTCTAGCACGGCTGGCTAATATGTCTGAAAAGGGATCCGTGACACTCCTCGAAATGGACGGTGCGCTGCCAGATACTAGCTCCCGGATCATGAGTCTAATGCATGGGCATAGGCATTCCGTCGTATATTGAGGAAATCGAACAGGACATGGTCACGTACGTCTCTCGATGGGCTCTTTTTGCTAGTGCTAACCATTGCTAGGTACCCCTGTGTCATGGGAGGAGTCGCCGTCTTTCCCTTCCACAAGGCTTGCTATGGGCTCCTCACCCGGGCAATCACAAGAAACAGCGAAGCCCTCATAGACGAGGAGATACTCTATTCTGCGTTTGTGCAGCTAGGAGATGAGAACGAAACTTGGCATCTGGCGATAGACTACGGCGACCCGCCGCCGAGGGACAACCGGGCGTGGTTGTCGATGGCCGGCCATGAGGTAATGACACTTCAATGACATTGCTGCAGCGTATTAACGTATCACTACAATAGCTGTTGGTCAAGAACCCTGTAGAGAAGGCTGATATATCTACCTACCTGCAGCCGAGGCTCCCCCCAGCCCTGTCACGGTCTTGGAACGCCTTGCAGGATCCTTTTGGCAAGCTCCCTAGCGAGATCCGACAGCAATTGCTAGAGCTGCTGCCACTTCGGGATCTGTCAGCTCTCAAAACTGCGTCTTACCCCATGCACGTCATTGTGCCATCGAAGGCAGTTTGGCATGGGGTCTTCTCAGCCACCATGCCGTGGCTCTGGGAGATGGAGGACGTCCTGAGCCGGGGCGAACATACAGGACTCGATTTGTTTGGCACAATTCGAGAGCTGCAGAGGCGGACGAAATTTTCCGCCGACACTGATCACCTCTGTCTTACCCTCGCCAATCGAAGACGGGTGTGGGCCGTTTGCGAGATGATTGCCGAGGTGTATGACGAACTATTGGAGAGCACAGACTCGACCCGGGAATGGTCTAAGAGAAACGATGGATGTTTCGAGCTCAATTAGCAGTAGCCGAAATGCCGTGGGCTCAGTTGCCGCATGATCAAACAGTACCTTCTAAACACTGGCCGCCGAAAGCTGGACAGTGAATGTCTCTTTGAGTTTTCACACAGTTGATTGGCGACTGCTCTCACATCTTGCATTGACCCGGAGACGCGGGCCGGTTGACAGATGGGACATGACCCTCCCTCGCCCAGAGTGTTAATCATGGGTCAACAGCCAGTCCTGACGCCTACGACTGTTGAATAGACCTAGCGCAACGCATGGCTTTTGCACACGACACCATTTTAGTTCGCTATAGTTGCCCTGCTCCTGAAGGGATCCAGGGCGACCAAACGTCTCGACTCGAACAATATTTGCATATTCACGACGACGGATGAGATAGCAAGCTAGCTACATGCGACAAGCTAAGGCTGATTTATTTGATGAATCGAGGGACATGAAGATAACAGCCATGATTGACTCGTAAGTTGACCGAGCCAGGAGACGAGGATGCGGATGTGCCAATGCGGACACCGAAGCGCGATCCAGCTCAGAAAGCATCAGAACATCATACTAATACGGGAGTAGACAGGCAGTGACGACCCGAGAATACAAAGTGCTCCATTCGATCAATTTAACATGGCGACTAAGTAGATGTGCCTGCAGACTTCAGGCCAGAGGTTGTCCTGGGCGGTATGCAAGACATTTCACCCGTCTGCAATAACAGCGAAGTCCGTGCCAGCACACATAAGCCAGTGATAGCGGCACAATACATTGCGGAAGCAATGTCGAAGCAATCATGTAACAGAGTACATGACTTATAGCAGGACCAAGTGCGCATCGATGTGAGGGCGCATTTGAGTGCGGAAGTACATGTAGCTCCGGGTCAGCGACGCCCACTGTAAATTTTTCATAGCGGCGGCGAGACGGGAAACTTATTACACTGGACGTCGCTGATGTACGGAACCTGCATGCCTACCTATTGGGCGCTGGAACCAATAGCGGCATATGTCTATAGTCTCATGAGCAGCTCAGCCACCTGACCTTCTCTCCTAGCCCAAACAAACTCTCCATGCATACGGCATGACCGGATCAGAACTTGTCCAGTTGAGGGTGCTCCATTGTTCATTCAAGTAAGTCATGACTGCGCAGGAAGTAGTCCATTCTAATTCTTCCAAGACCCGTCCGACACTCTGGATTGACGAACCCTTGACCCTACGCTGGGCCGCGCTCAATTCTCGCCATGTCCAACCTCGCTGAGGACGCGTTGAGTGGAAAGAGAGTACACATCCGCGATGCCCACCTCTTTATGGTTACCTCTCAGACAAAGGTCATTGCGGAGGGCATGATGGTCATAATATTCGATCCAGGTGTGGCTCGAGCTCGATGGCACGGGAGGGACGGAGACATGAATCTGCACAGCGATAACCTCCTCTGGGATGAAGACCTCAATCTCCGCGCGGTCATCGATTGGGAATGGAGCTATACAGTTCCTATACAATGCTACGTTCCACTAGCATGGCTCAACGGATTCCACCCCGACCCAATCGGTCATCTGAGCGGTTCCGGCATGACAGCTTATGAGACTGAACTGGCATCTTTCTGCAAATCCATAGCAGAACGATCAGCGAAACACTGGCCTGGGTCGCCTTTATCTCGGGAATGGCGAAACATTGGCAGGAGTCCTCGACATTTAATCGCATTGGCTTTGCTTTATCCGGACTCGATCATCGATGTCTATTGGAACTTTCTCAACTTAAACTCCATCCCGTCGGGTATAAAACACCGAATGATATTCTCCGATATTGGAAGGAGGAAGACGAAAGAGTCAGCAAATTTTTCGAAACAGAGGCTCACAGGCACCTGCTACAGAAAAAGTATTCTGAACAGGAAGAGTTCGACGCTAAAATACTACGATTATCTCAAGGAGAACGGAGGCGAGCCTAGACTCTGCCAATGCGAAAGCTGTCTAGAAGAACAAGAGAGGTTCGAACTATTGAAGGAGCTTCCGTTTCTGCTTCTGGAACCCCAATTCCAAATCTGCATAGAAGACCAGGAGAGCCTCGACCTCTTGCAGGAGCTTCCATTTCAGTTTTCGGAACCCAAATTCGATATTTGGGAAGCAGAGAAAGCAGTAGCTCCCCGTTCACGGCTCAAGGGACGTATTGGCAAGGTAGCTAGCCAAGGAAGGGCATTTGGACTGCCCAAGTCAGGGGGACCTGTGCAGCCGCCGTAAAGGCGCGGGACAAGTCTCCTCGCTCTCGGCGACGCGTAAGAACTCGGATGCCGGGCGTTTGCACATGATGAATGTATGGCAGTATGATGATGAGATATGTGTTTCTTTTTTTGGGCCCAGCTAGGAATTGATTCTCTTACAAAGTTTCAAGAATGCTAGTGTCCATGGCCAACCCATCGCATTCACCTACCCGCTTGCTCCCGGTCGAACAAATCGAGACCCATCCGGGCCACCACAATGTGCTATAGAATACAAGTTCCAAAGCTACTCTACGCAGAACTCACATCAAGGGATCAGGAGAGGGAAAGATTGGCAAAAGACTTTTGGAAGAGGAAAGGCGTCGCAAACAAGAGGCAGAACTGCAGGAAAAGGTACAAAAAGACTGAGAATGTCTCCCATGGCTCTTGTCATAGCTACGACACGTCGGTGAAGCTGCCCGCTAGATAACTAGTCGGGCGAGTTCGCGCATCTATTTATTTCCCTCTGCTCGACAGATAATTGTCGCCCATTCATAGCCAAGACATCCTGTCAACTCTCCTTGCCCATCCCAGTATGACCCCAATCGTCCAGTATCTTTGTAAATCGGTGGTGAGGTGATGAACTCCTAGTGAAGTCGCGCTAGATTCAGATCTTCTTTTTCTCCAAAGGTGTCGTCTCCTGAGTGCGGCGTCTCGCATGAGCGAGCCGACGATGACGTCTCGTCGGATAGTCGTAGCGGATGTGTATGATAGGAGAAATTGAATAGTTTGCTGGTAGGTGATCGTATGGAGAGAAGGTAAATATGTCGCTTCGGAAAATAACGATCGAGTTGAGGTATGTGGTAGCGACGCGAGAGGGAAGAGAAGATGAAGGAGAGAAGAAGTGACAAAGCAGCCCGCTAGGAAGGATATGAGCTCATAGAGTTGCTCGGTAACATAAGACCACGCGGGTAGAGTTGTGTATCGCCGGTCGTGCCTTGTGCCAGGTAGCCTTTCCCGATAGGTGTGACAGCGGCAGGCTTCTTGGCCATTTTCTTGGGCTGCTGGGTCTGGGTGCTCTCGTTCAGTCGGGCCAACGTGTAGCAGAGGTATTCAGGTCATAATGCTTCTGGATGAGGCAGTCTCCCACCAGTCTTGGAGGCCATAGATTGGGCAAGGGAGTCAAAGACGAAGAAGTAGAGTTCCATATATCTGGGGACGTAGAGATAGAAGTGGGAGATGATGAAGAGGAAGAAAGGAAGAGAGAAGAAAGGAAGAGAGATGGTAAAACGCAGATATTTATACCTAGAGAGGGCCAGTGAATCATTACTCCCGGCCCGATTCACCTAGGAGTGTAGTGGAGTGGATACTTCTGTGCCTAATACCCTACTGTTCAACAAGTAGTCTGATTCACTCCGTGACAACTCGTTGTTTGTGCCTGCATCAGGCAGCAAACAAAGCATGAACAGATTCACTTCGCATGACCAAGTGAATGGAAGAATAGGAGCGCGACAGATTTCCGTCACACAACGCCATGTCCATGATATCCTGTATCCAGTCTCTTTTACCATCCCACTCCATGAAGCAGCAAAGCCAATCAGTCATTAGAAGCTCGCGCCCTGGTCCCGCAGCTTATAGCCCTCCCCATTCAGGATCCTCTGCTCCTGCTTCACCAGTGCCTTGGGCAGCGCCATACCCACGCCGAAGAAGACGAAGAAGGCCCACTTCCACCGGAAGGGGTTGATGGCCACGCAGAAGACGAACCACCACACCAGCTCGAGGTAGGTGAAGAAGTCAAAGGCGCCCGTAGGGCTGTTCTGCTTGAGAAACTTGGTCATGTCGATCCAGCGCTCCATCCAAAAGGGGCTCGGACGCGTGAGCGGGTCGACGAGGAACATGAGCAGGATACGCGTGTAGATGCCGATGTGCCAGTTGCCGACGGAGCCGATGGCCGACACGTAGGTGCAGTTGATGGCCGACACGGACGGGTGCTGCGGCGGGAACGTCTGCAGGTACCAGTTCGGCGGGCCGTACGGCTCCCCGAAGCAGTCGTTGGGCAGAAACGACAGCGGCGGGCGCTTGAAGCCCGTGGCCATGACCACCATGTCGGCGTCGATGACCTCCTCGTGGCCGGGGCCGCCCGTGGGGACCCCCTTGGCGCGGCGGTTCACCAGCACGCCGCCCTCGACGAAGCCCTCGATGTCGCCGCGCACCCACTCGGCCTTGCCGCGGCGCAGCTTGTCCATGACGTCCGAGTTGACCATGGGCGTGTCCATGAAGATGCCCTTGTCGGTGGGCGCGATGCCCTCCAGGTCGCGGTAGAAGAGCTTGCGCAGCAGGAACTCAGGGATGAAGGACAGGCTCGTCTCCTGGCCAAAGATGTTGAGGCTGAGCAGCGTGTCGACGATGATGTTACGCGGGATGATCCACTTGTCGGAGCGCGAGAGGATGGAGACCTTGGCCGCGTCGGCAGCGCTGGCGAACTCGAGGGCCTCGACGGCGGAGGCGCCGCCGCCGATGATGGCGGTCTTCTTGCCCTTGGCGTCCTTGCTGCGGCGCTGTCAGTACGGCAACAACACGGGCTGGCTGGCGTTGTATGGCTTACCCCGTCAGCTGGCTCGAGTGGTAAATCTCGCCCTTGAACTTGTCCATGCCCGGGATGTGCGGCATCTTGGGCTCGCCGCACGTGCCCACGGCCGCGATGAGGCCCTCGAAGCGCCCGTTCTTGGCGTCGTTGACGATCCAGCGCTTGCGGTCGTCCTGGTAGACCCTGTCGACGGCGAAGTTGAAGCGCGTCTTGCCCTGCAGCCCGTAGCGCTTCCACAGCTGCGTGACCTGGCTGATGATCTGGTGGCGGTCCGGGTAGCCGCGCTCCCACTGCACCGACGGGTGGAAGCGGTACATGATGGAGTGGATCTGCAGCCCAGACGTGTCGTTGACCCTCTGTCCTCGATCAGCGTCTACTCATGCCGGCGGCGGGAGGGGATACGAACACTCCAGATGCCCCCGACCTGCTCCTCCGGCCCGGCCTCGAAGATGACCACGTCGAAGCCGTGTCCCACGCAGTGCGCCGCCGCTGTGATGCCCGTGATGCCCGCCCCGATGATGGCGATCTTGGGCCGGTGCAGCTGGTCGCTGGCCTTGGGCGGGTTCGGTGACAGCGCCTTGCCGATGACCCATTGGATGAGCTGGTAGAGGAACAGCAGCGGGTGCAGCAGCGGGTTCGACAGTTCCGACCTCGACGTCATGGCTATACTGGGCCAATGGACCGCGACAACTGCTGGAAATAGTAGCTAGCGAGGAATGAAAAGTCAATTGGCAAGCTCTGCGGAAGAAGAATTCAAGGGCCGATGGAGCTTGCATTAAAAGGCTTCAGGTACGGCAGATCCCACCTACGATGGCGGATGCTCGGATGCGCGGTGATGGCGCCGTGACGTCACCTTCACATGTGAAGCTCGATCGATCACCCCACTGTGGACTAGTCCATGACGGCACGGCGATTGAGCTCCAAGAAAGCTGCGAAGCAAGTTACATTAGCGGCACGGTTCATGCAGGACGTTCTCGCATCAGGTTTTTCATCTTTCTCTATAAAGTCCGTTTGCATGTGAAGTTGCCTGACGTTGGTATCTTCCCCGTGGCACTGCCGGGCATTGCATCGGAATCGGGACCGCCAACACCAACACCACCATCGTCGCCGCATCTCATCCATCTACGAATACTCGGATCGTGCAGAAAACACTCCATTGAGCCCCAATTTGGCAAGCCGTCATTCGAACTTCAAAATGGAGCATCCAGGTACCGCCTGCGCACGCTTCGGCCAAGTCGACCCAACAGCTGACACCCCCAGTCCGAGAAATCGCCGGCGTCATCACCACGCTCACCACCGGCAGCCCCCAGGAGCAGCAGGACGCCCTCAACGCCTACTTCCTCCCCAATGCCTCTTTTTCGCACCCCTTCTGCCGCGTGCCGTCCTTTTCCAAGGGCGCCGTGCCACTCGCCCGCGGCGTCGACTCGCGCTGGGTGCTGCTGTGCATCTACCGCTGGTACCGCACGTTGAGCCCCGACATTGACATAACCATTGACTCTGCGGGTATGCTGCATGTCCTCCAGGCCCGTTTCGAGTGTCACCGACGTCCTGCAGCTTTAGCAAGTTACGGGCCATGATTATGCTGACACGAACAGTCTTCGACCAGCGCTCCGGCCAGCTCTTCGTCTCCATCCACCAAACCTTCTCTATTTGGTTCATCCCCCTCTACAAGGCCCCCGTGCGCCTCACCACCGTCCTCCAGCTCTCCCAGCGCGCCTCCTGGGATGCCGCTGATACCGTCGCCCGCGGAGCCGTCACCGAGGGCCGCGGGCCCGCCGCTCTCGCCGGGCCCGGCCAGGAGCGCGCGCGCTACTTCATCGCCCACCAGGAGGACCTCTACCAGTTCAATGAATGCGTGCAGTTCGTCCTCCCGGGCCTGGGCCCGCTGTTGTGGTCCGTGTGGCAGCTCTGGAGCACGGCGCTGTGCGTCGTCGGCTCGGTGGTGCTGCTGCCGCTGTATCTGCTGCTCAACCGGGGGGCCGTGGCAAAGAAGGTGCAGTAGCGTGGCGGCGGTGCCATAGAGTGTGATGGAAGCGTGATTAAGGGCGGTTTGTAATATACATCGCCAAGTGCTGCGATTGATAAAGAACCAAGCAAGCATTAAAATGCTTTGCGACTTTTCAGGAACATGAGACTAAAGACCAACTGAGCAGTCTAGTAGTATGTTGCCTTTGCATTCGCATGACAGTATGGGAGAACCTAGTGGAGATAGGGGAATACTATTCTTCCTATAACACAAACTGGTCGGCAACAGTATAGCCAGCGTCTATAGTGTACCCTCGATGGCTTCGCCCCACGAATGAGACAGGTAGACTGGGTATAATAGAATTGGACGACGCAAAAATTCCAATGATTCAGCAATTAAAATAGAAGCAACCCAGCGCATCCCCGACCCATCTCCATAGCCTCTTGTCCGCCACAAAGCCTTCCTTGCGGATCTCAGGCATGCGCGTCAGTTTCCTCGCCACCGCAATCTTGACAATGCTCGAAAGCTCAGGTCTGCCAAAGGCTTCACGCTCCTTCTTCTCGATGGAGTTCTGCGGGAGATCGCCCTCGTTCAGTTCGCATAGAAGCTGTTATTCTCTTTCCTCTGAGCCAGCCTGTAGAACAAAAGCGGTATGTCTACCGGTTTTCTGGTGCCCCTCCAACTCGAGTGCACGCTGATGCTGTGCCGCAAACAGACGTTAGTCCTGCATGGACAGTATCCGCACCAGTCGCTGGAACATTCCTATCAGATCAGTTCGTTCCCATACTTCCTGTCCCATCGTCTTGCCATCGGTTGCTTGATCGAAACCTGCCCGGAGGGTGGAGACGAGCGACTGCTCTGGCGAATGGGATATTTTTCGAAGCAGAGGGTAGCAAGCAGTTCAGTGACTGGGGCAGATGTCGTAGAACCAATCAATTATACATGCGATGGTTAAATCGTCGTCAACGAAGATATTTCCGGGATGTAGATCCGGCTGGTGCAGAGGGAAGCCCTGGTCAGCTCTGCTACGGCAAAGGCTGGGCATCATTTCGCGCAGCAGCTGGCCGACAACGCAGTGGTCAAGCCTGTTCTTGCTGTGGTCGATCTTCTGGCCAGCGGCGACAAAGCCGTTCCAGCGACCAACGGCAACTTTGAAGCTGCCCCGGAAAAAAAGCGTGTGGAGTGAAGGGCAGCTCCTTGGCGTGGGAAGTAATAGCCGAGATGAGAAAGTCGATGCTGTCATCCTGGCTTGCCCGGTAAGGGAAGGGGAAGACATTTGCCAACGAAGTGACTCCCTTGAGAATCTTGGAAAAGCGACCAGATCCTGTCCAGGCGGAAGGTGCCATGGCTGCGACACGATGGCTCCGAGCTGTCTCATGATCCTTATTCAAGGGATGGCTGGAAGCCTTGCTCATTAGTATGTACGGCACCTCAATCTCGCTTTCACGCGACCGCTACGGCAATCAGTCTCTATTTGTCTGGAGACCGGGTAGATGCTCACTAGAATGCAAAAACCTCAGGCACCGGAATCGAGCTATGCGGCCTGATATACTTCAGGGAAGCAACCTCACTGGCAACCCAAGTCGAAGGCTAATTTGTCACTAGGACCTGGACATGGGGGAAGGCGAGGGGAGCAAATGTTCCATTCGACACCATCGCTGACACAACGACGGCCCAGTTCAGGCTGCCGGCCAGAGGCATCTCAGCCAATTCGGACCCACTCAGGTGGTG
The DNA here is from genome assembly GCA_024340025.1 of Tolypocladium tundrense. Classification (NCBI taxonomy): domain Eukaryota; kingdom Fungi; phylum Ascomycota; class Sordariomycetes; order Hypocreales; family Ophiocordycipitaceae; genus Tolypocladium; species Tolypocladium tundrense. Next base: position 17,249 of record JALHBX010000225.1, on the reverse strand, counting down.
GAAATTCCACCACCTGAGTGGGTCTGCGGTACTTCACCCCCGGTTTTGAAGTGTCGCATAAGCACGGTCAATGTTAAAATGTGAATATCTGAATATCTTTGGCTTGTCCTTCCCGGGGAACGCAAGATTTCTGAAAGGTGAGTAGGAAGTGATTGGAGGTGAAGTTGGTGCCTAGGACCACTATTACACCTCGAGTCATCAATGTACTCGTAATGTGGCTGCCCAAGGAGGCAGCCTCGTCTACTGGTCTATCCGACTCCTTAGCGTGCGGGGCGCGCACGTCGCGACGGCCCGTTCCGCGGTTCCACCCAGAGGTGGGACCTGGAACAAGACGACCTCATTTGAAAGGTGCATGTCGGGATATATGCTCTGCAGGCAATGATGGGAATTCCGAGGCATTTTTACTGCACTAGACTCGTTGCTGGAAACGCCGTGGTTGATGCCTCCACTATCATCCGGTAGAAGGGAGGCTGACTCGCTAGTCATGAGAAGCTACAGTTCGGAAAATTACTCCAGTTCACCAAAGCAAGCGATGAGGATGGGTCGGTCAACCAATCGATCTAATGCAAGTCCATACTAGACTAGAGAGTATGATTCTGGTGTTAGGAGAAGGTGAAGACGGTAAAGACGGTAAAGAAGGTGAAGACGGTGAAGACGGTAAAGACGGTAAAGACGGTAAAGACGGTTAAGACAGTTAAGACGGTAAAGAAGCTGAAGACGGTGAGAAGACGATAAAGACGGTGAAGACGGTGAAGAAGGGAAAGAAGGTGAAGAACCCAAGGCAATTGGATAAGTCGACCCGCAGATGCCCTCCCAGTCGAGAGATCAATAACCGCGACGGACCCCGTTACAGCCATATATATGCAAAGGCGCCGCTGGCGTGTCGAAGCGCCTGGACCGCCAGCGATGAGCAGATGGCTGTAGCCTTGCAACTGATACTGGAAGGATGGCTGGCGTTTGCGACGGTCTGGCGAGGAGTCAAAATTGGGCTTCATTCGGGGTACCATGAGAACCTGTACCTGTCTCATGCTCTCCATTGAGCACTAGCTAGGTTTGGGTGTCGTCGACCTTGAGCGCAGCCGGAACTTTGATGATTTTTTTTTCACCACCCCTACAGGTTGAGATGGTGCTTGGTAGGCCAGCTTTGACGACGCATTTCTGTTGTGACCTTTCTCCTTGGCAGACTTGACAGATTCTTTGGGGCTGGTTCCTGGCTTTTCCGATTGACTAGAAGGTGCCTTTAGTGGTGGAACTGCCATTCGGTTTGTCTGAGGAATCGCTGGGGAAATTATGTTGTCGTATATTTCTGACCAATCCATAGGGGCAGGCCCCGAGGAGCAAGTCCCTGTCTTTCCGTTTGCCTGGTGTGCTGGGGGTGAAGACTTTGCAAAACAGGACTGAGCCATATCGGTATAGGGACCTGATGCTGAGGCGTCAGTCGGCTGGGAAAAGAATGCAGAGAGGAGTTCCTGTGCTGTGGGGCGCAGTCGGGCGGCCTCAGCAATCATTGGTGAAGTTTGAGGTTGCTGCTTGTTTACAAGCTTGCGCAAGTGTTGTTGCCACTTCGTCCAATCCGACCAGTTGGCCTGCCTCTCTTCTAGGGATGGAAGGTCCACCAAGCACTCAAAGCAGGTTGCACCAAGGGCGTATATGTCGACTTTTTCTGTCTGGACATCTCGCTGCCAAATCTCGGGTGCCATGTAACAGTATGTGCCAACCACTGTACTTGATATGTCGATGTCCTTTGCAGAACCGAAGTCCGTCAGGAAAAACTGGTCGCGTTGGTAAAGGATATTCTCGGGCTTGATATCTCGATGGATGATCCCGCGGGCGTGGACGTGATCGAGTGCAAGTAACATCTGGTAGAACATCCTGTGGGTCATAGCCAATACCACGTCTTCTCCGTGAGGTTTGCATCGTGCCAGCAGCGTTTGGAGGTTCCCTTCATACACCGGCATGAAGATCTCAATCTTCCGGCCAGTCTCCCAGCCTTGGTGGGCTAGATATGGCACAATATGATGCTGGGGCAATAATTAGTGTGTGGCAAGGACAGACGGTAGAGAATGGGGAGCGTACATGGGATGCTTTCTTGACCAGATCCACTTCTTTCTTAAGTTTGTTCTTGAAGAATCTCTCGCCCTCTCCGTCCAATTGCTCTAATACCTGGACGTGGCAGACTTTGCGGGCGAAGTGGTCACCAGTATGCAGATCAACGACTTCGTTCACGGCGCCTTGTCCTCCACGTCCAAGATGCCGTACATATGCATGTTTGATCTTGTCGTCTGGATGCTCCCTCAGAAGATCATTAGACCTAGCGGTGGTCTCCGATGCAGCAGATTGCATGCCCAAAGCTTGGAGTCCCTGAAGAGTTCCTTGGAGTGTCTTGAATTCATCGGGCATTTGGCGGATGAAGTTGAGCTTCTTGGCGGCGAATGCCATCTCGTCTTCCTTGCTCGGTGCCCGTCGTGGTTTGAGGCGAAACTTTGCCAACCCAACTTGAAGGATATACTCACATTTAAATTGCACAACACATTGTCGAGGTCGAAGATGCTTCATTATCTGTGCAGGATGATGGTTTTGGTCGATTTTGAAGAGTTGCGTATCGCCGCCCCTGGATATGTCGTGGAGAAGCAGCTCTCCCGTTGTGGGATGGAAATCGAAATAACATTGGTCAGTCTTCGAAAAGCGCCCATTGCTAAGTCTCACATCGCTCGCGTGAGGCAGCCGACCAAACGTGACGAGGCGTCCGGATATTTTCGCAGCCTGGTTGAGCCCGATCCTCAAGAAATTGTTGAAGACGTTGTTCGAGTCCACACATCGTCGGTTGGCATTGGCTTCGTCATCGACGATTTCCGCGGCGAGATCATTTCCGGGTTCGGGAAAGAGGTCGAAGACAGCCGCAGACTCGTCCATCCTGGAGGCACCTTGACAAGGAAAGGGATCAGGTTCATAGCAGGCGGGGAAGGGGATACAAGACAAGTTTTCTTGGGCGGCAAGGCAACACAAGGCGGAGGATGCTCTTCAATTGATTGGGTGAGGCAAGCGAGTGTGCAACAACGGCACGTCGGAATATTTTCATCCGGCGTGTTACATGAATCACTCGCTGCCCATAGCCCCCATCGCACTCTCTTTGTCTCTCTCACCGTCGCCCTCTCTCTTTATGGCTTTCTGACCGTCGCCATCTCTCTCTGTGTCTCTCACCGTCGCCATCTCTCCTCTCCCAAATCGCCGCCGACGAATTTCTGCATCTTCATTTTGATTGAACCGCCGCCTCCATGGCTCCGACAACACGCGCACGGCGCCAAGCCGACATCACCACCAAGGCCCAACTATCGACCGCAGCTGACGGCGACCCAACAGACCCAACAGCCCCGTCACCCGACCACATTAACGACGAATGTCGCAGATCCCGCGATGCCCGCTGCGATCTTGACGAGGCCGGAGATTCCCAGGATCACAGACTATGGACCCCAGAGCCAGAGCCGGATGCTGATGCCGAGACATACACAGCCTGGGGTCGAAAACATTTCGGCGACGACTGGTACGAGCAGCGGGAAACAATGCTCCAGGAAAGGGATTTCTACGACTGCGGGATGGACAAACTCAATGATCAGGTCTACGTTAATCGCCAGAAGGCTCTGAGGAAGATGGAACAGGAAAGACAGGAGGGAAAGCTGCCGCTGAGAAAGGGAAAGACGTGGAAAGAAGTCATGGCCTGGGCTCGAATGCACTACGGCGAAACTTGGTGGGCGCAACTGGCGGCCCTGGAACAAGACGAACGAGAAACGCGAGAAGCTGTGGACCCCCACGACCGGAAAAAAAAAAACACCAAAGAGGCCAAACGCTGGCTACGTCTGAGGGATATGCAATGGGCGAGGGACGAAGAGATACTGGCTCAAGGGAAGACGTGGCACGAGATCATGGCAATGCCTGTCAAGCCGTCCAGCACTCCACCACCAGTCGAGACTGTCGCATCTCCGTCCGTCAGCAGCGACCACAGCGACAGCACCGGATTCAGCACGTTCCCCCCTACCCCAACCGAAGCACTCCTTGAAGCGAAGAGCGGGCCACAGCCAGCAGAGTGGGGGGGAGGAGATGAATGGGACTGGCAATGGGACTTCTTGGAGTGGGACGCGGTACGGACTCGCTCGTCTGAGACGAAGTACGAAAAAGCAAGGGCCGAGTTGGTGCTCAGCATCAGATCGCAGCGTGAGGACGCAGAATGCGAAAAAAAATTTGAGGATGAATGGATTGAAATCAGCGCTCTAAAATATTCGGATCAAAATCAGTACCAGCGGAGAAAGACGCAGCGCGCCCGTCGCTTGAAAGGTCTGCATCTTCGACTGAATGGTTGCACACAAGAGCAGATCGATGCCATCCATCAAGAAGACGCGGCACACGAATTACAAGGCTTTGCGAGGTTCGTCACCCTCACCAATCCATATGAGAATGAACCACCAAGGAGCGGTCCCCGCTGGCCGATGTCCAAAGAAGACATCGACGCAAAGCGCCATGGCTGGGATGTCAAGGGGCTCAGTCGCGAGGAGCAAGAGTCGGGGGGCGGAGCACATGCTGCAACCACCGAGACTGCTGAGGCACAACAACCACGAGCATCCCCTCGACCGCCAAAGGACATTTCTCGCAAGACCCGCGGCGGAAGAATCGCGAAGAAGGCGACGCAGAGCCAAAACTTCACGCGCCGAGGCTCTCCATCCCGGCAGCCTGCACCAACATCCTCAAAAGCCCCGGCGCCCGGTCGTGGGCGAACTCAACCCAGACGAGCGCCTGGCGTCCCGGATGAGCCTGGAGTCGGCACGGCACGAGCTCAGCAGCAGCATCACGGGTTGCGCAGGAGTGGAAGGCTCGCCGGAACACTGCCCGAGTTTGGCATGCTGTCCGGGCGAGGCGAGGCACCGCCACGCTACGAGGCCTCGCAACAGCCCTCGGGGGACACACACACGAGCAGATCCGGCCCCCGCAGCAGGCAGCTGTCGAAGAAGCCGGCAGCGGTCACGGGCGGGAAGCCTCGCGGGGTTTCGAAGGCCAAGCCAGACGGGGCAGGCCGTTCAAAGAGATCGGGCAAGCAGGCGAGAGCATGAGGACGGGGTTCAACGTCTGCTCGGACAGCACAGCTCGAATGCCCTACGCGGCTCGAAGGTGGCTTTGATGCGAGAGCAGCCCGGGGGTCTGCCTCTGTGGCCGGCGGACCTATGCGAAAGAGACGGAGGACCCGAGAGCATGCAGCCAGCCCGGCCATTGTCGTCGACGTCGAATTCCCTGCTACAACGCAGATGAAGAGACGCTCCTCGCAGTTGCGAACAATGTGGAAATCACCGCTCGAAATTTCCTTTGTGTTTTTCTTTCTTTTTTTAATTATCGGAAGTATGGAACCTAGAAGGAAGTTTGTGGCGAGTCAGATTGTTGAAAGGGAGTGATATATTCCCCGCCGCGGCCGGATTTAGAAATTGTCAAAGGAATGGTCTGAGCGATCCATGTACGGGATAGCGACGACGGCACCGTTGGGTCAGGTTCAAGTAGTTAGCTCGTCTTGTATGTTTCTGTTTAGTTTCCAATTGATACTAGTTTGCTCGGTATTCGTGAAGATGCGCCGCTGTTCCGTGACACCTATGATGCGGTCCGAGGCGAGCTGGGCGGCATACGATTGCCCTTCGACAGCAACCCTGGTGCCCCAAACAGCTTCTCCCCAAGGCGTGCTCGTACATCTCCTAGTCATTCATCCTTCTGATGGATAGCTAGCGGGTGCCTCGGTCAAGGACGGAGCGTCGGTTGGGACTTGCACTATCGCAACGAATCAGCCAGGCGTGGGCGCCCTCCACGGCACCAGCATTGACAGTGGCCGGCGCCCCAGCTTAGCAGTTGATTCTCATGTTCTAGACATGGCAGTGGTGCTCGCGGCTCAGGCATTGTGGTCTTGGCTGCAGTGATTCATATGCACGACCACTCTTCGTGCGCCTCAGCCAAGCTTCGTATATTACTCGTACATCACATTCAGAGCCGCAGTACCCACCCCCCAACATAAAACAGTCAATGGTCTATTCAGCGGCACATTAGACGCTATACTCGTATATGCTCTACCCATCAGCGTCTCCTGCATAGCCGCCCGTCTACCCATCCACCCTACCTCACCTCCTCGGCATCCTCGCATCCTCCCTCTCCATATCCTCCAGCGCACGCCTCACAATCGCCGCCGCCTCGACGCACACATCCTGCCCTCGCCGCCAGGTATACAGCGCCACGCCCTGCTGGTCGAGCGCTTCGTGCGCCCGCGCCAGGCGCCGCCGCCACAGCTCCAGCTTCTTGTTCACGCCCTGCGCGCCCAGCGTCGGGGAGCCGCCCGAGGGGGTCGTGCCACCGGAGCGGGAGCCGGAGCGGTAGTAGCTCAGCCCCAGCGACGGCGGAGGCGCCGCCGAGGGGGGCAGGGGGTCAAAGTCGACGTCCGAGTTGGACGACGGGCCGCGGCCGTGGCCGAAGAGGCGCGGGCTGAGGTTCTTCGCCGAGGGCGTCGCGCGGCGTCGCGGCAGCGGAGGCGGTGGCGAATCCGCCGGTTGAGGATCCTGTACTGGCGCGGCGGCTACCCTGGGTGTGGAATCGCTGCTCACGACCGTCTGTTGGGATGAGTTCTGCATCTGCGACAGGGGGTGAAGCAACCCGCCACCCCCGGCTGCTCGCCGAGGTAGAGGTGGTGGTGCCTCCGTGCTCACTGGCGTGTTATCCCTCAAGCCCAGGCCGATTCCTTGGCCGCCAGTCTCTGCAGTAGATGACGGTGTGCTCCTCAAAGCCGCCGGCTTCACTGGCCGCGGCGGCGGTGGCTTGCGTGCGGAGAGCAGGTCAGTCGCGCTGGCACCCTCGTTCGAATTGGACTTTCTGACCTGCTCGAGAGCAGCAGCGTGGTCGACTTTGACTTCCTCTGGCTCCTCGGAGAAGTCTATCAGCGTGCCCATCACCGGCCCCGTCGGAATCTTGTCGTCGATCGCAGCGACAGGGGCCGAGTTCTGCCGAAACGTGCTTCCACCGGTTGACGACCGGCCATCGTCCAAGTTTAGGCTCGACGTCTTGCGCCGAGTCATTTCGAACGAAGATTCAAAGTACCCCGTTTTCTCCGGCGTCGTCACGTCGCGGATAAGCACGGCCAGGATACGACCGGGGTTCGCAAGGGCCAGTTCCGTATACACCTCAAGATCGGCCTCGCCGCTGTCTCCCACGAGGATAAACTTTCTCATCGGAAAGTCCCTCATCAGGCGATTCAGCGTCGTCTTCTTCCTCTCCGCGACGGGCTCGAATATGCCCTGGAGCATGCCCGAGTACTGCTTCAGGTGCAGCGACCCCGGCGGCAGGCCGCCCTGCTTAAAGAAGCTCGCCAGGACCGGGAACAACTGCCAGGGGCTGTTGGAGCAGTAGTGGATGCTGACGCCGAGGTCGTGCATCTGGGTGTACCACTCCTTGACGCCGTCGACGGTAAGGTCCCCCAGCTCTCGCACAAACGTGTTGCGGAAGATCTCTCGTGCGCCGGCCGAGATGTTGGAGTGCTTGATGGTGTCGTCGACGTCGCTGATGAGGCTCACGCCGCGGGGCTCGGTAATCTTGACCTCCTGCGTGGCGGACAGCCTTTCGTTGGCCAGCACCCTGACGTTGGTGGGGATAAAGTCAAGGGGCGCGCGGACGATGAAGTGGCCCGCGTCGTTTGTCAAGACCGTCCGCGACTGCGACTGGGTCTCGTTGTAGAAGAAGATGGTGACGGGCAGCGCCACCAGGGGGTTCGTCATAAAGGGCGCCACGCGGGCCATCAGGTTGGCGTTTGCCACGACGAGCTCCGCCTCGGTGAGCTCGTTGATGTTGGAGCTTTGCCTGGCCGAGAGCACGGGGCTCCCGGGCGCCGAGTCCGGCGTACGGCTCCCCCGACGACGAGCCCTGTACGGCAGCATGGTTTCGATCCCGGGGACGTTCTCCTGGGGCTGCTCGCTGTAGCCGCCGCTGTACGCCACCCGCTTCTCCTCTTGGCCCCTGCGCTCGATGAGTGCAGCTTCTCGGGCAATCTTCTCCTGCTCGCGCAGCTCTTCGTGTGTCTGGTGGTGGCTCGGCAGCGGTTCGGCAGCCATGGGACTGGGGCTCTGATCCGGCCTAGGTATCCCGCTGAGTTGGCGCGCCAGGCCTATCAGTATGCGGTTCCTCCTCGTCATGGGGCCGACATGGGGATTGTATATCCACCCCCTGACGTCGACGTCGACAATCGCCTTTTCGTCCTCATTCTTCTCCCACTCCTGGCGCCAGTACTCTTCGTCTTTGGTGCCCGTCTGCGGTGTCTGCGGCGTGCTGGCTTGTATTTGACTCCAATCCTTCTTGACGTGTCTCTTGGCGTACGAGGGGAACAGCACCATCTGCTCGTCGCCCTGCGAGGTGATGGCCACGTCCGGAAAGGCACCGGGGATGTGGGTGCTGCCCTGGCCAGCCGCGTCGTCCATGCCCCTCGCGCGCGATTGTGCGTAGGTCCCTCTCATCTCGGTCACGGCCTGCTGCCCGCTCCTGTACAGGTTGCCCGCCATGGCAGCGAGCTTGCGGCGTCTGTATCCTCTCTCGCCCCTCTCACCCACGTCCTGCGACGCATCGGTTGCGCCGGGCGCGTAGCCGGGCGTCAATCCTCCGACCGTCGGCATCTTGTGTTGTCCCTGCGCTCGCGAGCGCTGACTCGCATCTTTGGCCGGCCCGCGCCCCGGTGGTGGAGGCAGCAGCAGCCGTCGGCTGTGCCTGGTGACGAGGTCGAGGACCCGGCTCCGGTCGGCGCGCCTGCGCTGGCGCCCGAGGAGGTAGCGGTGGATGCGCGCCTGGACGCCGTGCTTGATGAGCGGTAGGGTGTCGAGGTGGAAGCTCAGCAGCCGCTCGCGGTAGCGATCTCGGACGGCGCTGGGGAGCAGGTATCGCAGGAGACTCTGCCCGTGGCGGGGATGCGGGTGCTGATGCAGGCGACCGGGACCAGAGCGGACGAAGAATCGAAACGGCGCCAGCTTGCCTCTGCGTCCTCGTCAGCGAGCCCAGGCGCCCGCGAGTGCCGTGGGTGTTTTATACGGCGGCAGATGTCGCGCCTCGGCCGAGCAGTGGCGAAACGACGCCGTCGCTGACCCCCAGCCCGCGGCGGGTCGGCGAGTGAGCCCGTCTTCTGACAGCCCGCGGCCTGCCTGCCTGCCTGCGCGCCGAGGTCAGTAGCTAGGTGCTTCGTGGGCGCTGGTCGCTGATGCGGGCACCTGACGTTGAGGCGTGCCAGGTTCTTTCTGTCGTGCTGCGTCGCTGGCCAAAGGCAATGGAGAGCCGGAGCTCGTGATCGCCTACAGTGGACGAGGCGTGTCGTCGCTGTCTTATGTCAGCACCAGCCGACACCTCGAATTGCCGTCCCGGCGCAGATCTAGTTCGAGTACGCAGTTTGGCAGTACCGAGTAGTCCGTAGAGGTTATTATTGATTCATTGCTCTGCAATCTGATGCCCGAGTTACTGGCCCCGAGAGGCCACTGGACCAATTGCCCGCGGGCCGAAACATGCAGGAATAAGTGGGAAGATCAAGAACAAGAGGAACATGGGATGGGAACATCAGGGACAAGTGAGCCAGCGATATACTCGTCTTCTACATCTAGATGCCAAACGCCATCAATCTCCTCTATCCCCGACCCCGACCCCTACCCCTCGAACTACCACCTCCCCTGCCCCTCGAGCTGCCCCTCGAACTGCCCCTCGAGCTGCCCCTCGAACTGCCCCTCGAGCTGCCCCTCGAGCTGCCACCTCCTCTGCCCGCGGACTTTCCACCCCTCGCTGGCTCGCTGCTCTTCCCCTTCTTCCACAGGCTTCCTTCAGACCGGAGAGCCTTTGCGTCCAGTTTCTTCATGTCCTTGTTGCTCAGCTTGCCACTGCCCCTCTTCTTCTTCGCCTCGCGCACGCCGTTCAGCTCCTCTCGGCCCGCCCGCTTGGCCTTTTCCTTTTCGTGCTGCGTCTCGAACCACGTCCTCTTTGGCCGCGCCTTGATCTCCGCCTCGTGCTGCATCATGTTCTCGCCCTTCCTAACCTGCATCTCTGCGTTGGCAAACTGCTTCTCTTCCTTCTCTTCTCGCATAACCTCTTCAATCTCATCGTCCATTTCGTCGATTCGGTCTTGCCATTTGTCTGCGTCGGCCATCGGGATGTTTAGTTGGGCGATCTTGGCTCCTTGGGCCTTGCCCGCCTTGACGGCAGCCTTAACCACTTTCCTGTCTGCCTCTGCAGCCAACGTCACGGCCACACCCTGCCGTCCAGCACGAGCCGTTCGGCCCACACGGTGCACATAAATCTCCTGCGACTGCGGTGCTTCGTAGTTGATGACCGTGTCGACTCCCTTGATGTCCAAGCCACGAGAAGCCAGATCAGTCGCCAGCAGGAAAGAGACCTTGCCGTCTCGGAAGGACTCTACGCTTTCGATACGCTGGAAATGGTTAGCAGAGTACGAAACGAAACATCATGGCGCTGTGACTCACCATTGTCTGGTTCATGCTGCCGTGCAACTCGGCAGCGGACATGTCGAGCAGGCCAAAGATGATGCGCGCCTGGTGGGCTGCCTTCTTTTGGCGGAAGAAGATGATGACCCTCTCCCTGTACATTTCCTTGCACAAGTGAACCAGATAGCCCATTCGCTTCTCCTCGCGGCCAGGACGCAGGCGGACGAATTGTTGGACCAGCGTGCCCACCGTCTTCTTCTGGGCATCCACCATGAGTCTGACAGGCTTGTCCAGTCCGACCCGAATGAGACGGTCGACGGTGGACGTCATGGTGGCGGAGAAGAGCATTGTCTGGCGCGATTTTGGCAGAGTGGTGAGAATCTCGTTCAACTCGTCGGCGAATCCATCTTCCAGCATGCGATCGGCTTCGTCGAGCACCAGGATCTCGACAGTGTCGACATTGAAGCTGGCCGAGTTCCTCATGTGGTCGATGAATCGACCAGGTGTTCCGATGACGACGTCGGGTCGGCGCCGCAACTCTGCCTCCTGCACCTTCAAGCTCAGCCCTCCAACGGCCAGGGAAAACTTGATATCGGTGTGCGAAGCCAGCTTCGTAGCCACAGAGTAACATTGCATGGCGAGTTCTCGCGTAGGGGTGAGGACGACGACTCGGGTCGTGGCGACCTTGTTGGGCCGGTACAGCAGCCGCTCCAAGATGGGGATCATAAAGGCTCCCGTCTTGCCGGAACCAGTCACGGCACCACCCACAAGATCCTTGCCCATGAGGGCAATGGGTATGGTCTTGGACTGAATAGGCGTTGGTTTTGAGAAACCGAGGGCCGCAAGGCCTCTGAGGATGGGGCGTGACAGCGACAGGGCCATGAAGGAGGACACGTCCGTCTTCTGGCCAGGCTTTTGCTTTTCCTCCACAGCGAAAAAAGCATCACGCTTGGCTTGCTCCTCGGGGTCTTCGTCTTGGTCGTTGTCACTGGCACCGGACATGTCATCCTCGGGATGGCCAACGGGCGTGGCCACGGAGTCGTTGTCGGAGGCAGGCTCGTCATCGTCGGAAGCCTCGTCGGCCTCAGAGGCCCCCTCGTCGCCTTTGGCCTCGGGCTCTTCATCCTCATCCGAGTCGACATTCATGCCAAAGGCGTCCTCTGCCAGGACCTCGTCGTCATCGTCGTCCATATCGACATCAATGCCGTTGTCGGCCTCCTCGTCGCCAGCGTCACTGTCCACTTCTTCGATCGCCTCGCCGTCGTCCTTGCCGTTCTTCCTTTCCCTTCGTCGGCGGATGATATCGTCAATGTCGACACCTTTCCGGCCCAGGGCAATGCCACTCTTGGCGCTCTCAAAGCCCCAGCCTGCAAATTCTTCTTCGTCGCCGGAGTCGTCGTTGTCGGCCACGAACTCGAAATCCGAGTCCATGGCGCCGTCGTCCTCGTCCTTTTGTCCCCAAACACCGAGTGCCTCTTCGGCCTCCTCCTCCTCCTCCTCCTCTGGGGCATCGTCATCTTTGTTGGGTTTTTTTCCCTTCTTGGCGGCCTTGGGTTTCTTGGTCGTCTTTGCCTTTTTCTTGGGCGGCTGGGTGGCCAGGGCCTCGGCCTCGATTGGATCCAAGGGAGCGTCCTCGTTGTCCGAGAGCGTGTAGACGAAGTCGTCAGTCGGCTTCCTCTTGTGCGGTGCCATCTTGAGAGGCCGCTGTATGACTTGTTGGCGAATGGGTTCGGCCTTGCTGGTGGGGCAGTTGGAGTCGTTCATCCAGAGAAGCAAAATTCCTTGCAGGTTGGGCAGTGTTCTGCGGTTTTCTGCCGCTTCAAAATTTTGGCGGTGGGTGAGAATTGCCTAATCGGGAGCCCGTGCTGCTTCCTGCGTTCCCCGACATTCTCCACTATTGCCCACTGTAGCCTGTTGCTGCTTCCCGCTTCCAGGGAAGTTTCCAGGGAGTTTTCAGGGACCTAGGCAACAATAGGCCCGTAGATTTCCCGAACCAAACCCCCCTTGCCCCCCACCACGGTTGATTGGACGACCAGCATGCTTTGACCAAACCGCATCATTTGCAGCAACTCGTAATTTCTCCAAACTCCCTTTTCCTCGCTGACTTGGCATCCGATCGGCGCGCCTTTCTTCGTTCTCGATACCCGCTGCTTTCGCTGCCGTCTTCCGTTCGTTCCTCCACGCGTGCGTCTCTTTCTCGAGCATTGCATCTCCGCGGAGCCTCCATAGCATCACCCTTCCACCCCCGCCACGTGAGACCAGCGGCAAAGCCAACACCATGGGCGAGTCACGGTTGGTACTCACTCTCGCGGCGCTGCCTCCGCGCCGCTCCAGTCTACACGACCGGCCCTGACGTCTCCGATCAACAGACAAGAGCTTGTGCAATGGCTCAACAGCCTGCTCCAGCTCAACATCACCAAGGTTGAGCAGTGTGGCACCGGGTGAGTTGGCTCCCTACCCCTCCCCCGCCCGACGGCGCTCGTTGGCGATGCTGCCATACGCCCCCCACCACTGCAAATGTCGCTACCGTGGTGCTTCACATATCTGACCGACGACTATAGTGCCGCCCTCTGCCAGGTGTTTGACAGCATATACATGGATGTGCCAATGTCCAAAGTCAAGTTCAACGCGAACGGCGAATGGGCCTATGTCCAAAACTTCAAGGTCCTGCAAAGTACGAGCTGCCTGGTCTTGCCCCAAAGTTCCGGACGGCGATACTGACGACTGCTGCAGACATCTTCACCAAGCACCAAATCGACAAGCCCATCCCGGTCGAAGCCCTGATCAAGTGCAAGATGCAGGACAACCTCGAGTTCCTACAGTGGACGAAGAAGTTCTGGGACCTCAACTTCCCCGACCACGACTACGACGCTGTCGCGCGGCGGAAGGGAGGCGCTCTGCCGGCCACTGGCAGTGCCGCTGCGAGAGCACCTCTCTCCACGGGCGGCGCCAGGCGAGGCACTACCACGCCCGCCAGTGGTCCCCGCCTCGCCAAGGCTGCCGGCCCAGGCACCGCCGCACTTCAGCAGGAGAACGCCACCCTCAAGGAGACGGTCACTGGCCTGGAGAGGGAGCGCGACTTCTACTTCAGCAAGCTGCGTGACATTGAGCTGCTGATCCAGCAGGCTTGCGAGGAGGACCCAGAAATTGAGAAGCAGGAGGATGGCCTCATCAAGCAGATTCAGACGATTCTGTACTCAACCGAGGAAGGCTTCGAGATCCCTGAAGAGGGGGAGGCGCTGGACGACCAGGAGACGTTTTGAACGAAGGGCGGGGTTGTTCTGGCGGTAGGGTCGAAGGGTTGCCTTTGCACAGGAAAGGGTCAGGCTAGGGGGCAGAGAAGAAGGGTAGCCACTTGCGATGGCTGTATGACGCATAATGAAGGCTTTGAATTAGTCGACGCGGGCGATGGAGACGTGGACTCTGTCTGAGAGCCACCCGAAGCCAAATAGAGAACCCAGACGGATGTTGGACATGTATTGGCAGGCTCTGATGGCCAGCGTACAGCGCAGCGTTACAAGAGTGATTGTTAGATGAGCGAAGGCCGGATGAGTGACATTTGATCTGGGTGTGAGTGGTTGTGGTGTAGGGTAGACGCTACGGGATGCGACGGTGTGTCATCTACGGACCCAGTTTCTCGTGTCATGGCTCTGTTGGAATCAAGTGAGAGGTCAAGTGAGAGGTAACTTATTATTGCTTAGTGTGCTACCAATGAAGGTGGCTTGTAGGTTTGGAGCGAGTACTGGCATTTCCAGCTATCTACTCATATAGGTAAATAGGTCGGTTTGGTTGTAGCACCACCGAGAGGGAGGACGACACCCAGGTGAAGCAGAGCTGCAAATGAGAATATCTGCAACGATTGATCTACAATAAATGAGTCTTCGCAATCTCGCCGAGTCGTTGCATCGGCTGCCACCGGATTGTGGCGCGTGGCCATGAAGATGCATCCGGAATGCGTGTTCCAGGTGAGGTCACTGCGCTAACGCTGCGCCATCTCCACCGCCCTCGGAAACTGGGCACTAGTATCACCTGCAGGCTACTCTTGCATCATCAGCGTGCGCCGCTGCCTTGAGAACCTGTATCCCGACTACCAACGATCCCGACTTCGGTCCCCGCCCCGGACAAACAATCTACATCAGCGTCCAGTCTCAAACGATATATTCGTTCGAATTGTCGAGCCTGCACCGGACCACAGCCGAAGGAGGAGCGTGACATGGCACCGCCACCCGAGATCGCCATACCATCGACCAGCGTGTCCGACGAGGGCTCGCCCAAGCCGTTCACGCTCTACAACATCACCCTCCGCCTACCCCTACGGTCGTACGTCGTGCAGAAGCGCTACTCCGACTTTGCCAGGCTCCACAACACCTTGGTCGAGCAGGTCGGCGCCTCGCCGCCGGCGCCGCTGCCGGGCAAGCACTGGCTCAAGTCGACGGTCAAGTCGGCCGAGCTGGCGAGGGAACGACAGACTGGGCTGGAGACATACCTCAAGACGATTGCGGAGACGCCTGACCGGCGATGGCGGGACACGTCGGCCTGGAGGGCGTTCCTGAACCTGCCCAGCTCCAGCACGACCAACTCGGCCGTGTCGGCGGCGGGCATGGTTGCCAATGCGGCGTCCGGGGCGGCAGACCCGGCGACGTGGCTGGACATGCACAGGGAGATGAAGCAATGTCTACACGAGGCGAGGCAGTGCCTATCGAGGAGAGACGGGGCCGCAGACAGTGGCAATAACACAGCTGCGGCCGAGGCAGGGTCGGCGGCCAAGCGAGCCATCGTCAAGGCGGGAACTTTGATCGCCGGCCTGTCAGACGGTCTCCGCAGGATGCAGGAATCTACCAGACTGGGGGACGGAGAGCTACGACGACGGCGGGACCTGGTCGCTGCGGCTCGCATGGAGCGCGAGGGCCTGGAAAAGCTCTCCAACAGCATGCCCAGTTCGTCGTCGGGCCCGGGACGGGGGGGCGGCAGCCAAGGGCAACCCTCTGCGTTGGAGAAAGCTGCGCTACTTCAAGGAGGCAAGCCGGGCGGTCGTGTGCTGGGCGCCCCTCTACCCGAGACGGAAAGGACTAGAGAGCTGGACAACCAAGGGGTGCTGATGCTCCAGAAGCAGGAGATGCAGGCACAGGACGAGCAGGTCGAGCAGCTGGCGACTATCATCCGGAGGCAAAAGGAGATTGGGCTCAAGATCAACGAGGAGGTGGAGGCACAGAGCGAGATGCTGGACCGGGTGGACCAGGACACGACGCGGCTGCAGGGAAAGGTCAAGGTGGCCAACAACCGCATCCGGAAGATGTGACTGACCGTCCTGGCGCTGGGCGTGCGGGCGGCGCTGCTCACGCTCGAGGTGGTCGTATGGTGGGTGTGGGTGGCGACGAGCCTGGCGGGCGGACTGACCTGGACCGGAGAGTTGGCGTTGCTCATGCTGGGGCTGGGACGATGAGTACGGTTCTACGGAGTATTATCTACCATATTTAGGCGGCAGGCAGGTATATGTATGTGTCTTGGGTTAGCGACGGTTTGGTTGAGCAGGCGGGTATATGTATCTTGGGTTAGCGACGGGTTGGTTGAGCAGGCGGAGGATATCAAGCGGACGCGGCGAGAATGTGTACCTGCATCACACGTCGAGAATACGAAGAAGACGAAGATTTTCAAGTTGCCCTATGGAGTACCGACGACCAATCGAATGGAATCGATGGAGTTGGGAGACAAAAAGGCAACACGTGTACGACGTGCAAGCCGAGACAGGGTGACGTCGCGATCAGACGGGCCATGCCGTCTCGGCTATGCTGCTAGCCGCCCGGTGCCGTTGGTTGGCCTGACGTGCTCGACTGCGGACGGCATGAAAACCCCTTTTGCTGCTGCCACCAGGAGGCAACTGTTTATGCCTCGAAGTTCGTCCTGGAGAGTCGCCGTCCTGGAGAGTGGCTGCCGTAGCGGATGGACCCCGTGGACGCCCCACGTTTGGGCGCTACGTCACATGGTGTGGCGCGTCGGAGGCGCGGTTGCTGAGGCAACGCGTAGATTGCCAATTCGAGCAGCACACCACCAAGGGAAAGAGTCGCGATGTTGGCGCCTGTCAGGCAGTTTCATTCATCGCCAGCGGTGGCCAACACGAGCCATTCACGATGTCACCCTTGCAGGGCTAATCGCCATCTCTGCCCGTGTTTGTTTGTTTGTTTGCCTAGAGGAGACGGCCCAGGCCTACCGGGGGCGAAGCGGTTGACAGGCGACGATTCGCCCAGCGCTGCCGGGTTCATTGTGGAGCCCGCCGCCGCGACTTGTTGACCGCCAACTGGGCGGCGAGACGTGGCCTGTCTGTCGCATTGAGGAGGCGGTGATTGGGAGGGACGGGCGGTTGTGGGTGACGGGATGTGATGATACATTAATGGCGTGGTGGGTGCTTGGCGCGTCGAGGAAGCGATGCCGGCGGAGGAGTGAGCGCCGCCAGGATGCTATGCCTCTACGAGTGCCGGAACAAGAAGACTGCAATACTAGTATTCCGTACTTCGTATCACTTGATTTTCTGCGCGGGCTGCATGTCTGTTCGATGGAGTTCCATCCACCCTGAAACAGCCTGACGCTGTCGACTCGCTGCAGCTGCTGGGAGCCACCCTCCAGCGGTGTCTGTCCCCTGTTTTTAGCGCGTGGGCACCACTGACGGGACCAACCGCAGCTGAGCCACCCGGCCCCCCCCTGCCCGTCCCGCGCCAGAAAGTGCCTCTTCCAGCAGGCGACTTTTTTTTTTCGCTTCACGTAGGTAAACAATAGGGAGTT
>JALHBX010000224.1:0-45236 GCA_024340025.1 Tolypocladium tundrense | reverse complement strand
TTTTTTTTCACTCAACCAACCGTTACAAGTTTATTCGTACTTCGTACGCGGTTTCGTACTTCGTACGACGGTTATACAACCCGCTCTTGTCACACGCCGCCTCACAGCACGCGACTCGCGCATTCTCTCATCGACGCAACGCCGCACATGAATTCCTCACAGATATCTCAAGTCAACCAGCTGCTCGACTCCCTGCGGGGGCTCGGTGGCGGTTGGTTCGGCAGCACCCACGCCTCGAGCGCAGCATCGGCACCGCCATCGCCGCCTGCGACACCGGACGCCGACAAGGAGTCTCGTATCCTCCAGCTCCCCGCCGACGTGATCCTCCTGATATGCGACCAGCTCGAGACTCCCGAGGCCCTCAGCTTCTCGCTCGCCTGCAAGAGCACCTATGCACTCTGCTTTTACACGTGCCACAAGAAGATGCCTCTCGAGGACCGGAGAAAGTTCCTCCTGCTGCTTGAGAAAGATGCCGGCATGGGACGCGGCGTCTTCTACTGCCACACGTGCAACTACCTGCACCCGTTCGAGCAATACTGGGGTCCCCATTCCGAGCCGGAAGCGAGCAACGAGCGCAGCTTGCACCACTGCGGCAACAGGGATCGCTTTGCGCCCATCGGCAACCGCTTCGATCTCTCTTACACCCACGCTCGCCTCGTCATGAACGACCACTTTTACGGCCCTGGCCGCGGCATTTCCCTCGAGAACATCTGCGTCGAGCACACCGAGGACCGGGACATGACCAGCGTCCTGTGCTCCACCGACGCCAAGATTAAGAACGACGAGTTGTACCTCCTGCGCACTTACACCTTCGCCATCCCCAACGACTCTGTAGGCGAGTTCCGCAAATGCACCGGCGCCCGCGACTTTCGTCTCTGCGAGCACACGTCCTTCTTCTCCAGCGCGTCCGTCTACCGCCAGTACATCCCCGAGCTACAACGCTCCCCGGGATCTGGTGGCGCGGGGTTCGCGACGTGCAAAGACTCGCCGGGCTCGTGCGGCCTCTGTCTCATGGACTACGACATCACAATCGCGCCCGCGCAAGGCGCCGCGGCCTGCGATGTGACCATCAAGGCCTATCACCAGCTCGGCGCCTGCCGCACACCCGACGACTGGAAGTGGGCGCGCTTCACCGAGGCCCGTCGCCCGCACCTCTTCTTCCCCAACCGCCCGAACCGCCGGGGCTCGGCGCACAACGCCGGCGTCATCAAGAAGCGGTGGGGTGAGGCGACGACCAAGCAGCCTGACGTCGCGACGCCGTCGGCCCAGAAGAGCTTCCCCATCCCGTTCCCTACCTGGCTGTGGCGGGACGCGACGCCTCTCTCCGTGGGGGCAAACTGAGCGAGGCGATGACGTATCTCTCCGATCATGACCGAATCATCTGTTCAATCTCAACTTACCGTTTGTCTTTTTTGTTTTGCATTGCGGCGGCATCGGCGTTTTAGGATCGGCAGGCAGCATCACTAGCGCGAATCAGCGGTTACCTCGAGACCATCTCTTGTTATCCCCCTCTTCTCCTATTGAGTGTGTATGTGTGTGCGGCTTCATCAATCTCGGAGCCTTGGATGGGGTTCGGGGTCCGGTTGGTCTTTGGGGGCCCGCGCCGTCGGGTTTTGTACGACGGGAGACCACCAGGGCTTCTCCACAACGGATATACCCCTGCTTTTTTCCCCTTTAGGAAGTTCCATGTACAGCTACATCTGACGTCCGTGCCCAGTGCAACGCGATGGAATGACATGTGAGGAATGACATGTGAGGACTTGGTTCAAGAACTATTGCGGCGTGAACTATTCCTGGATGGCTGCGGAGCTGAAGATAACGATCCAAGGACTCCCCTGCTAGCTGTACGCTGCGCGCAAAGGAAACGTCCACTGTGTTCCCGATAGTCCTTTTTCTGCAGGGTGTAAGCCAGACCGAAGTGACGAGGCTCTCCGATCACGTCGACGCCGAGCCAGCCCTTCAGTATCCACGCATGCTTTTCTGCCCGCGGGGAGCGAGACCGCTGCCCGACGCCCTCGTCAGCTTTGCAAGCATCTGGAAACACGCGCCTCAAATGCCGCCAGATGTACTCGTACGGCCGTTTCCTGGGGTTCCTTGTACACGCCGTGGAAGAACAAACAGGCCTACACGGGTGAGTCTCGACCACAGGGGACTGGTGAGCCTGCCATATCGGGCGGCATGTCCGCACTGCTTCCTGCTCAACCTCGGCCAAGGATCTGCCCAGGAGAGGATTTCGATCCTCGGAGGTCATGGCGCTGCCGCAGACGCTCCCCGTCGACATGTGGGCACGGGACGCCAGACTGACTCTCGTACCGTCAAGTACCGATCAGTGTCGAGCTGAGGCTGGAGAGGATTCAACGAGGCAGACCTCACCGCACGACGATGCATCGGTTTCCCAGAGCACGGAGAAATCCTAACTAAATTCAATTCGTAGCGCCGTGGCTGCATGAAGCGCGGGCTCTTGGTACACTCTACACGAACACTACCCTAAACAACAACAATGCGGCGGGGTTCATGGTGAAGAGGTGGTGTGTGATGGTTGGATGGCGGGATGCGCAGGGAAGCTGCTGGGTAGGTATCTAGAAGGGGTGGCGGTGGCGCGAGGAGGTCTATTTACAGCTTGTTGATGATGGCCGCGGCGTACTCGTGAGTCTTGGCCTTGCCGCCCAGGTCGCCCGTCAGGAACTTGCCCTCGGCCAGGGTGTCGAAGATGGCCTTCTCGATCCTGTCGGCGTGGTCGTTGAGGCGCATGTGCCGCAGCATCATGATGGAGCTGAAGAGCAGGGCGGTGGGGTTGGCCAGGGCCTTGCCGGCGATGTCGGGGGCGGAGCCGTGGACGGCCTCGAAGATGGAGCACTCGTCGCCGATGTTGCCAGATGGAGTGAGGCCGAGACCGCCAATCAGACCGGCGCACATGTCGGACAGAATGTCGCCGTACAGGTTGGGCATGACCAGCACCTTGTCGTTGTAAGGGTCGGGGTCGGTGACCATCTTAAGGCAGGTGTTGTCCAGCAGCTCGGCGTCGAACTCGATGTTGGGGAAGTCCTTGGCGACGTCGCGCGCGACGCTGAGGAAGAGGCCGTCGGACATCTTCATGATGGTGGCCTTGTGCACGACGCGGACCTTCTTGCGGCCAATGGACTCGGCGTGCTGGAAGGCGAATCGGAGGACGCGCTCGCTGGCCTCGCGGGTGATGAGCTTGATGCTCTGGACAACACCATCAACCACGACGTGCTCAATGCCCGAGTATTCACCCTCCGTGTTCTCGCGGATCAGGACGGTGTTGACGTCGTCATAGGGGGTCTTGAAGCCGGCGACGGAGCGGCAGGGTCGCAGGTTGGCGAAGAGGTTGAAGGTCCGTCGCAGGGTCAGGTTGAGCGAGACGTGACCCTTGCCGATGGGGGTCTGGAGGGCGCGCAAAGGTTAGCAGGCTGCCGTGCCGCCATCTCGGCTTGGACACGGGGCTGTGGAGCATACGGCGAGAGGACCCTTGAGGGCAATCTTGTTCTTCTTGATGTTCTCGATGGCGTCATCGGGGATTGCCGTCTTGCCATCCTTGAGGATGGGGGTGACGTCGACCGATTCCCACGCAATGGGGGTCTGGTTGCCGAGGTCAGTTTGCGGACTGCCGCGACTCTGGCGGTTCCCAGGGAGCACGAACCTTGGCGGCGGCGAAGATGTCCTTGACGGACACGGCGATCTCGGGGCCAATGCCATCACCCTCGATCAAGCTGACGAGGTAGTTGCCCTGCGCAAAGTGTGAGCCTCGCGTTCGCCGGGTGGTCGCAAGCCGAGCATCGCGACTTGAGTGATTTTGGACGAGCCCACGGCTCGCCGCGGAGCGGGACAAAGCGGCCAGTCGCTCAATGGCAGATGCAGAGCAGCGAGACGTACCTTGGAGTCCTTGGTGCCCTCGTACTTCGCGACTCGCTCGCCGCCGGTAGAGTAGCAGCGCTGTGTTGCAGAAGGAGATCGCGTTAGCCAGACTCCCACGAGGCGTGTCCGGGGATTGCCGGGGTCCCTACAGAAACCGTCCAGGTGGCCGCAGCGCGGGGGGCCGCGCGCAGGCACTGCCTGGGGATCGGGCTGGAGAATGCTCGGATGGCCAGCATCTTGTGTGATGTGAGGAGGGATCGGTCCAAGGAAACGCGGGCAACACGCTGGGCCTGAGAAGTGAGCAGGAAGGCGAGGTTTGGGAGAAGTGGACAAAAACTGGAAGCCGTCGATATGCACGATCCGGCTGTGGCTGTGGCTGTGACGTTGCAGCCGATTGAACCTCTCCCGGGCCCCGGCCGACCCAATTCTGCACCAGGGAGAGGCGCCAGCCACAGAAGATGTGGCGCAGGCCCCGTCTTTTCGCTTTTTTTTCTCGACACAGGTCGGGCCAGCGGCTCGGAGCCGTCGGAGTTGCGTTAATGCACGCCGAGCCGAGAGTTTCCGTGCACGAGGCTGAGGCTTCCGGCTCGGGCTGTGGCGCAGAGCTTCGTCCTGCAGCCTCGTGTGGCGCGGCTCCTTGGCGCGTTTGAGCTGTCTGTCGCAGCAAGCTCCTGCCCATAGCGACTTCCGCTCCTCGCCTACACATCACCAACCTGGCATCGACAACAACAGCACAGCAGAAGCGACGCCGCGTGGCTCCCAGACTGCTTGATCGCCCTGTCTCTGCTGCATGCGCCCTGCTCCCGGTCGACTATTAGCATGCGTCAGCGATAACTGGCCGCCCTTGCGACCCCTCTCTGTTCGACATGGCCGACTACGAGAGGACGATTCTCGAGTTCTACCAGCTACCGACACCCTATCCCTCGGAATGGCCCGCCGAGAAGGATGCAGGCGACTCCTCTGGCGATGAAGAAAACGCCACCAAGCATAGGCGGAGGAGGTCTCGATACCAGGCTCTCGAGTCGGCGATGAATGAGCGGAGGAGCCTCATGTCCGGCACTGAAGGTGGCCAGGGAGGCGTCGGCAGCATGGTTCAGAAGGACGAGCCAGATCCCTTGGGGACGTCAGAAAGCGTGGTCCGGTCATTGAAGACCATGGGCGTGCCGCTGCAAGATGACCTGCGCATGCGTGAGTCTCCCGTCGTGCTCATGTCTATGCATGTCTAACAAGGAGATACCTCAGGAAACCGTTTCTTACTCTCCTCGACCACGTTCTCGCCGGCCCTGTTTCTGTCCCAGATGCACGCCGGTGCGGATACGAGAAGTCTGCTTCAGGGCCTGGATGTTCTTTCGCAGTCGATTGACCAAAAGTCGGCGTCACTCAAGGTCCTTGTTGAAACCAACTTCGAGCGCTTCGTTAGGGCCAAGGCAACCATCGACAATGTATACAGGGAGATGAAGTTTCGCGGTGTTGAACCAGCCCAACCTCGAGGCAATCGTCACTCGCGCCATGCCAGTCGGTCCAGTTTCAGTAAAAGCGGCAGTGGGCCGGGTCCGAACAACCCCCTGATCTTGCCCGTGTCGGACAGCCGCAGAAAGAACGCGCTCACAAAGGAGAGCGAATACGGTGTCATGGGAATCAAGGCCCCGTTATTGGACGTGTCCGCCAAGGCCGAAGATGTCTGGGGGCCGGCCCTGGGAGGACGCGAGAAGGAAGAGCATCTCAAGACCGTCTCCAACCAACTGGACCGATTCAAGGAATACGTCGAGCTCAGCGCAACGGTGTCTGACAGTATCAAAAGGAAAGACTATGAAACCCTGGTGGAGACCTATACCCGGGCTAGGAAATTTGCAGATGAGACTCGGCGATTGTCGCAGGAGCTGGGAGGCGAGTCGCCAGACGACACACAGCTCTACCAAATGGTGCTTGCCGGGCGGGTGTGGCACGACGTCGACCAGCAGATTCAGGGCTTCAAGAGAGACATTTGGAAGAAGCTTATCTCGCTCCATTCAACGTCAAAGTCGGAATACGTGACGGGCCGTGCGCAGGATCAGCACATGGACATTATCGGCCTGTTGCTCGAGCTTGGCGTGGAGGACAATCCGATCTGGGTCTGGCTCTTGAGCAGATACGAACACCTCAAGGGCAAAATTCAAGCAACGGCGGATCGTTCAAAGGTGGAAATTGAGGTCCTGCGACGCAGACTCGCCAATAACGAGAAGCCGGAGCCTCAAACTGTTGCCTCCCACCTCAGATCGCTGGGCCGACAAACAGTCGAGGGCAAGCGTGCGTCGTCTGATTCTACTGACGTGACCGAGCTGTGGGAGAAGATGCTCGCTTTCCTGACGAACCTGATATCGTCACAGGGAATCTTGGGAGAATTGGTGGAGTTTTGGCAGACAGCACAAGGGTTTATTGACGGCAAGACGCAAAAGACGCTGCCGGCTGGCTACAACGGTGAGTCTCGAGGTCACCACCAACTATCTCGGCAAGCCGTCACGGACTTGGAGAAGGGTGTCGTAGAGTTGGTTGAACTGCTGCGGGAGCACATGTATGCTTTCTTTGCTGGCCTACCACCGGAAGACATCTCGCTGCTCTTCTCGCCCCCTCCACCGTCGCCCCATTCTCCAGCGTCAGCAGGTGGGCTGACCCCGACGACTCTCCGCGATCCACGGTTCAACTTCGACCCGAACAACCCTCCGCCCCCGTCCCCTAGAAGGGGCGAGCCGTGGGAGAAGCTGGCCTTTTGGCCGCCGTGGTCGAATTCAATCAGTGGCGTGGGCTATCTTTCCAAGATGCTGGCGCTAGTCGGCTCAGGCGCGTCCGACATGGCGAGCATGAGCCCCGTTGCATCAGGGGACCCTCAAATGCTGGACAACCTGAGGTCTCTAGTGGGAATCTCCCGAGAGAGGTGCGTCACCGCTCTTTGCGCCGCCTGGAACCGAGATGCCGAGAACATCAAGTATGTCGAAGACTGGCAACGGGCAGCGGAAGCGGGAGACGTGACACGTATGCCGGCTACCTTTGCGTCGTTTGAGGGCGCTCTGTTGTCGGGCATGCAGAAGATCCTTTACATTCCCGACGCGATGGAGAAACCCGACGCGAGCAACATTGTTCCGCCACCGCCGACCAAGCTGCTCCAGATGGTGCGTAGCCAGTATGTCACGACTCTGTACAAGGCCCTGAGCGGCATGGTGGAGAATGCGGAGCGCCCGGTGAAGAAAGGAGAGGATGAGTGGACGACGACACAGGACGGCTGGCAAGGGTCAAGTTCTGAAACGCAGGAGACTGGCAAGAGCACGCTGGATGCCGGGGATCGAGTAAGTCTTGGGCATTCTTTTCTTACCCCTTTAAGCAGCCTCAGTATTCATCAACTAACGCTGTCCCAGAACGTCCGGATGCTACTGACGCTGAGCAATTTGCAGTCCCTTAGGTCTCAGGTTGTGCCTAGTCTCAACGCGCAGTTTGAGAATGCCTTTTCTGTCAAGCTGACGGATGAGTCCAAGACGATCCGGGACGTGCTCGGCCAGATTGACGCCCGCCTCTTCCAGTCTTACACCAAGCAGTCGATCGAGAAACTTCGCGACATCATCCAGGCTGGCCTCTCCGCGACCGACTGGGCACCTGCCGCCAGCCAGCGTCCCCAAGCTGCCAAGCCTTATGTCTACGAGGCTCTCCTCACCCTCGTGCTCGTCCACTCGCAAGTGTCTACCACGGCGTCGTCCCTCACGCCCCAGGTCCTCTCGTTCCTTCTCGAGCAGACCTCCCTCCAGCTGCTCGACGCCTTCCGTAAGCGGCCGCGGTACTCGCTCGAGGCTCTGATGCAGGCGACCCTTGACGTCGAGTTCGTCGCCCAGACGCTGAGCCATTACACGACGGACCGCGCGTCGGAGCTCCAGGGCCAGATATACCAAGAGCTCGACGCGCGCACCGACAACGACGCGCGCGCCAGGCTCCAGAGCGAGCTGCCAGAGATGCGTAGCGTGCTCAAGAAGCTGCGCGAGGCGAGCAAGAACGAGTTTGCGTGCTTCAAGAAGCCGAAGCGGCAGGGGCAGAGTGTTCCAAAGGTGGAGAGCAGCGGAGGGGCGATTTAGATGGCTTGATGGCGGGTTGAGCCGCAATATGCATAATGTAATACACGCGGATCATGAGTAGCAGCATGGGAAGAGCAGAATCTTGATGAATGGCTTTCAGTTGACTCTAACAAATCTATCGCGAACCGTGAATCCGTGTATCTTCCACGCCACCTGCGAAGGTACATGATTCTACCATGCCCGTCTTCCGAAGCCGATTCTGGAGAGTTCCATGCGTCTATCCCGACAGCGTTCCACGCGTTCCAAACGCCAGCTACAGCCAAACAAACAAACAAAAGGTATCAAAAGGTATCATTTCGTGCGCGCGTCCAATCGTTAGCCATAAGAAGCAGATCGTTCTGTGAAGCCTCCCCGCGGATGTCTCCGGTCCACGACGGCGCGGACCAGCGCGGGAAGGGGGGTTAGTTCACCGGGTTGGGGAGGAGGAGGTGGGAGCAGAACATGAGCTCGAGGGAGCGGGAGTCTGCGGGGGAGAACTGCGAGCCCTTCTGGCGGGCCTGGATGGTGTCATCTGATGGGGGCAGTGTTAGTTGAGGGGGTTATCTCTCTCACGGATACACGGACACACGGCGGCAACGTACATTCCATGTCGAGGCTCTGAAAGTAGCCGACGACGGCGGGGTCCTGGTCGAGGGTGGCGAGCTTCCCGTCGGCGCCGCGCACCGTCTGGGGCAGGGCCTTGCGGATGCCCAGCAGCATCTTGAGCAGCGCGGCGAGGTTACCGCCCTGCTGGGTGAAGATGCTGGGGTCCCGCTCCAGCGGCCAGCCGGGGCGCAGGTGGTCCTGCTCCCAGGCCTTGAAGGCCCAGGTGGACTTCTCGACGCAGTTGAGGAAGATGAGCGCCGTGAGGTACATCTTGAAGCTGGCCTTGGTCTTGCTGTCGGCGAGGAGGCGGTCCATGAGGTTGAGGAGGCCCTTGGAGGTGCCGTTGGCCTTGCGCTCCGCCGCGGCGTTGAGCTGCATGCAGATCATGGTGTAAATGTCCACGTCGTTTTCGCTCTGCGCCTCCTTGATGTGCCGTGGCTTCTGGCCCTGTCCCGGCGGCCTCTCGACGATGCTCCACTGCCTCTCGCGGTCGATGCACTCGACCAGGCCCCAGAGCTCGAGCGCCTTGCGGAGGAGCTCGTCTTCAGCCCCGGCTAGCTGCTGCACGGCCGTCTCGAGGGTCACGCGCATGAACTTGGAGGGCTCGCGCTCGATGAAGAGAGGCAAGACGTCGCGCATGTAGGTCTCGATCTTGACCGGGACGTCCTCCCTGTCTTGGTTGATCATGATGACCTGGTGGTCCTTGGTCTGCAGAGCCTCGTCCTGGCCTTCGACCGCGTCGAGGAGGACCGCCAGCGTGGTCAGTCTGATGTGTTTCCCGGTGTCCGGGAAGTGCGACACCTCGATGATGGAGTCGACGTCAGTTAGCTGGAGCTGGTCTTTGTGGAGGTTGATGCGGTTTTGCGACAGCACGACTTGGACACCGGCCGAGTAGAGGTCGAGCTGCTCGTGCAAGCGCGAGCGCACGCAGCCCGTCATCCACACCCTCGGCGACAGGACCTTGCGGCACGTGTCGCAGGGAGTGCCCTTGCTGCAGATCTTTCGCAAGATCCGGCATCGAATACAGGCGCCCAGCTTGCGGACCTCCTTGACCTCTTGTCGTCTGGCCGGGTTGAACTTGGATCGAAAGTGGCGCGATCGTCCGTTGAAGATTGGGCCGCTGGTGTCCATGCGGACGCCCCCGCGGCTGAGCAGCGCGGGAGGGTTCTCGTCGAGCATGGGCGGGACGAGGGCCGACGTCGTGTATGTCATCTCACCCCAGGGTTGGTGGGACACGTGGTTCTCGGCGGCGGCGGTCGGAGTCGTGACTTGGGTTGCCTCGCCAGCCGTATGGGGAGAGTCCGCGACGGGGGGTGACGCGGACGGCGGATCGTGGTGGACGAGCTGGGGGTCGAGGAACGTCGTGCTCAGCCTCGCCGCTGCGGCGACGGCAACGGAGAGGTTGGATGGGTCGGGGGACGATTCGTTGGCGGGCAGCAGCGCCTGCAGGCGCTCTTCTGGCGAGAGTTCGGCTCCCGGGGTCGACGGTTGGACGGGAGCTGCGGCACGGTCAACGAGTGCCGGGTTATCCTCCTTTTTGACATTACCCTGCGCGCGATTGTCGTAGCTGACGGGAGGGTTATCCAGCGTGTACTGCTCCTGGAGCTCGAAGCGCTCGGCGGCGTGGGCGCCGTTGGTGGCGGCGCTCTGCACCTCCTGGCCATTGGCCTGCGGCTGGCCGGCCTGGGCGCGACTGTTTTCGTTGAGGTCGACCTGTCGGGACGCCTCTGCGAGGGTCTCGAGCGCGCTCCAGCCCTGGGGCAACGCGCTGGGCGCCATGGCCTGGCCGTTTTCGCGGGCGAGGGCCTGCTGGTGTCGCTCAGCGGCGGACCTGGCGTGGGTGATGCCGTGGAGCTCGAGACAGGCGCGCATGCGCTCCGAGTCGGAGATGGCGGGGCATTTCTTGGTGATGTGGGCGGTCAGGCTGTCGATGCGGCCCTTGGGGAAGTTCTCGCCGCACTGCTTGCAGGTGTGCGGATAGCGGTTGCTGCTGTCGTTGAGCTTCGGCCCGCGCTCGAAGTACTCGAGGATGAGCGGGTTCGGCTTGCGGCCCATTGCGCGGGGTCGGCGGGGGTGCGCGCAGGCGGCCTGCAGTCTCGATGGCGGACACGTCGGGAGGGTCGCCTGGCGCGCGAGGCCCTCTGTCGAGTAGGGTGCTGGGCTTGGGTGCACGCGTTGCGGTGGGATGCTGGGGATGGCTTCATGGCAGGACGGATTCTGCCTCTGTTGACCGACAAAATTCTCACACCGCCTGGGGCGGTCGGCGGCAGGATGTTCCGATGTCCGGAAAGCGCCGGGCCGCGATTGGCCCGAGGGACGAAGTGCTTCGTTCTCGTACGGAGTACTCGTAAACGGAGTAGTCGCATCGCCAAGACAGCCAAGCGCCAAGACGCCAAGACACGATCCCGACGGAACGTTTATTTGGACGCC
This sequence comes from Tolypocladium tundrense, assembly GCA_024340025.1. NCBI lineage: Eukaryota > Fungi > Ascomycota > Sordariomycetes > Hypocreales > Ophiocordycipitaceae > Tolypocladium > Tolypocladium tundrense. The sequence goes on along the minus strand of JALHBX010000224.1, from coordinate 34,251 downwards.
TGCCGAGACGTCCCGACGCCCGGATGCCACAGCCTTGTGCCATGTCACCGGGGGTCCCACGAGATGTAGGAAGCCGCCGTTGCCCTCGTGTTGACAAGCAGGTGCTGGGTAGCCTTTATGGCGACATGATGAAGACGAGCGCGCGGCCCCGTGATGGCCTGATCACATGCAGACTCGGATGCAACATCCGGGCAGACGATTCCGTCTCGAGTCAAGATTGATGAGGTACTCCGTACGAGTAGTCTGCAGTCGGTACGCCTGAACTCCGGTCCGCTAGGCCCTGGACTAACAGCGCCACGTCCCCCGCGCCCCTGAGCCACTCATCGGGGGCCAGGCACGCACGGGTCCTGGCCTCGGTCTTGACACGCATCGGACAGGTCCCGGCTGGCGAGCAAAGGGCTGAGCAAAGCCACCGAGGGCCGGAAGCAGGGACATATCCCTTGCCCTACTCGTACTCGTAGGTTTTGACGGCCTGATGGTGTGCTGCGCAGTCGGCGGCCCGCAATCCGCACACGGACCAACACGCCGCCCTGCGCCATTCTGAAGCACGGAGCACATGTCTCAAAGTCCTCATGCGCGCGACAATCCCCCGCGTGTCCGTCGAGAGTCTCATCGTCGGCTCTCGCATGGGTCATCCCCTGCTATCACCCGCTTCCGGGGTGGCACGGTGGCATGCGCCCTAGCCTAGTCTCAAGACCGCGCCGCGACCTGCTCCAAAGTTCCAAACTCTGCCAACGAAAGCGCGCCTCATGGCCCCGTATCGTGCGCGATGCCGAGTAATTGGCCTTCTCCTGTTGGTTGGTTGATCCCGGCCGCAATGCTGTCGGCTTGATGCCCGCGTCTTAGGTCGGCCTCACTGGCTTCTCTCCCCGACCCCCTGCCCCGTCCATTCAAAGGCCATGCAGGTCGCACGTTGTCCATCGCTCTAAGAGCGTGACAGCTATGCCTGCATGGGACCCGGCGTTGTCGTGTGCATGACGGTATCTGATTCCGGACGACTCCCGGCGCGGCCCCCAGTGACGGGTGCTTTACATATAAGTCCCGCGGTCAGACGAACGCCCTTGAGCGTTTGTGGGATGCCCCCGTCGTCGTCTCCTCGCTACCCAGTATGCGCTGTAGCGTTGCCATGTTGCCTCTCACAGCGGTCGCGTACGCCGCCGCGGCGACGTCCCCGGACTTGTCCAGATATGCCCTCACCGACGTAAGTGAGAGCATCCATATGAGAGCGTACGCGTGTGAGCCTCAGTCCTGACATCTCCACGCCAGACCGGGTCGATAAACGGCGGAAACACCTTCCCCGGCGTGTCTCGGCCGCTGGGGATGGTCAAGCTCGGCCCGGATCTGCATACTGGCCAAGACTCCTACTCCGGGTACCAGCCGACGGGCAACTTTACCGGCTTCACCATGCTCCACGAGAGCGGCACCGGCGGCGCCCCCAAGTACGGCGTCGTCTCCCAGATGCCCGTGGTGGGCAAGGTCGACAACCCCCTGAGCAATGCCACCAACGACACCCGCGCCACCCCCGACTTCACAGAGGTCGGCTACTACAGGGCCTGCCTCGGTTCCGGCACCATGCTGGAGCTGGCGGCGTCGAACAGGGCCGGCATGTACAAATACACCTTTCCGGAGGGCAAGGAGGGCCTCCATGTGCTCGTCGACGTCTCCCACGTGCTGTCGTCGTATAGGGGCCAGGGTCTGGAGCAGCACTACCTCGGGGGGAACATTACCGTACGCGAGCAGGGCGCCGACAGCTACTACTACACAGGGTCCGGCACCTATGACAATGTAAGCGCTGCTGCGACATACTCGCGGTGGTAATTCAGTTATACTGGTCAGTGTGGAACTAATCTCGGCCGCACAGGGGTGGAACCGGGCCGCGCCCTGGACCGTCTACTTCTGTGGACGATTCGACGCACCGGCGACCTACAAGACCTTCCTCGGGGTGGACAAAAAGAGCGACAAGCTCGCCGAATTCTCGACCGAGCCGAGCTACGAGTCCACCGATGCTCGGCTGGGGGCGCTCTTCTCCTTCAACCAGACCACCGTCGTCTCCCGGGTCGGCGTCTCGTTCATCTCGGCGGAGAGGGCCTGCTCCAACGTCGACGGCGAGATCCCGGAAGGGACCTCGCTCGAGACCGTCCGGCAGCAGACCCGCGACGCCTGGAACTCGCAGGTCTTCAGCAAGGTGACGACGACGTCGACCAACACGACCAAGCTCAACCAGCTGTACTCTGCGCTGTACTTTATGCACCTCCTGCCCACCAACAAGACGGGGGAGAACCCGCTCTGGGAGTCGGAGGAGCCGTACTACGACGACATCTTCACCTTCTGGGACACGGCAAGCCGTCCTCGTCTCGTCTGACGGGCCCCTGCTGACCACGACGATAGTACCGCTGCACCACGGCCCTCTTCCACATCCTGCAGCCCGCGTCCTACGAGGAGCTCCTGCGGTCCATGGTCGACGTGTCGCGCCACCAGGGCTGGGTCTCAGACGCCCGCTCGTCCTTTTCCAACGGCGCCGTGCAGGGCGGCAGCAACGGCGACAACGTCTTCGCCGATGCCTTCGTCAAGGGGGTCCGCGGCAAGGTCGACTGGGACGGCGCGTTCGCCGCCATGGTCAAGAACGCAGAGGTCGTCCCGGCCAACAACCACGACGACCGCGACCCGACGGGCTCGACGAAGGAGGGGAGGAGTGCGCTGCCAGACTGGCTGGCCCACGGCTTCATCACGCCCAAGTTCTCGCGGTCCGTCAGCCGCGCCGTGGAGTAGTGAGTACCCCTGACTCTCACCCTGACCCTCACCTCACCCTCACCCTCACCCTCATCCCCGTCGCCCCTATATGGCGCCGCCTGCTGACGCCCCCCCGGCTCCGTCAACGACTTCTCCGTGGCCATCGTCGCCGCCGGCCTCGGCCGCCTCGCCGACTTCCTCCGGTACTTCGACCGCTCGCACAACTGGCGCAACCACTGGAACCCCGACATGAAGGCCCTCGGCTTCTCCGGCTTCGTCGGCCCCCGCGACGCCAGTGGCTTCCTCAAGCAGGACCCCCTGTCCTGCGACGGCTGCTACTGGCGCGACCGCTACTACCAGGGCCTGCCGTGGGAGTACTCCTTCAACGCGCACCACGACATCGCGCACCTCGTCGACCTGTGCGGCGGCGAGGCGCGCTTCGTCGAGCGGCTGGAGATGACGTTCCAGCCGGGCGTCTTCGCTGGCAACGCCCCCTTCGGCCACACGCTCTTCAACCCGGGCAACGAGCCCAGCTTCGCCACGCCCTACCTGTACAGCTACGTCAACCGCCAGGACCTCGCCGTCAAGCGCAGCCGCGCCGTCGCCAAGTCCTACTACGCGCCCAGGCCCGGCGGCCTGCCTGGCAACAGCGACGCCGGCGCCATGGAGTCGTGGCTGCTCTGGAACATGCTCGGCCTGTATCCCATGACGGGCCAGCCCGTCTTCCTCATCGGCTCGCCCTGGTTCTCCGACCTGACCGTCGACCTCGGCGCCGACCGGAAGCTCCATATCACCACCGCGGGTGGCCGCGAGGACGCCTTCTACGTCCAGTCGCTCAGGGTCAACGGCACGCCTTGGGATAGGACCTGGCTGACGTGGGACGACGTCTTTGCCCGCGGCGGGACGCTCGAGTTTGAGCTGGGCTGCGAGCCGGCGAACTGGACGACGGGACCGCCGCCGCCGAGCCTGGCGAGCTTGACTTCGGACGAGGCCAAGAGCATGCTCAGTGGCATTGCCGAGCTAAAGACGTCATCGGCACAGGAATATGACGATATACGACCATTTATTGGAATAAGCGAGGGGATACACACGACGTAGGGGCCATGTTTGTATACATGAGTCGTTCGCTGGCGTCTTCAACAACCGTGGCCCATTATTCAACACACATTTACCGTCAACGCCTCGCTATGCTGCTAGGACCTCGCCAGGGCCCGGGGGCCCGATATACGTGATATCCTACAATAATATTTACGGCTCCCCCGAGATACTACCTGTCGCCGTCCCAGACGTTACGAAACTCGTCACTGTCTGGCACGTGGTACTGCGGCTCACCATCGTCTGGTTGTTGCTGCGCTCCAGCGTCACCCCCATCCCTGGCTTCTTCCATCCTGGGAGCGCCATCATAGCCTTGGCCCACGCTCACTGGCGCTGGCGGTCCACGGCCGAGGCCCAGGCTCGATGGCTCTGGTTCTGGATGCTTGACGACCTTCTTCGCCTTCTTCTTCTTCTTGACCGGGACAACTGTCTGCGGCTCCACGGATGATCGACTCCCCCTCGGACGGGGCAGTCTGGCGGGACCAGCAGCAGCAGGCGACTGCGAGGTTGGAGACGCCCGAGCTGGTGGCCTGGTCCCGAAGCTTCCTGTTGATGAGCGATAGCGCTCGCACAACGGCTCGCTGGCGGTGATGACGGGGTACTGCAAAATCTGTTAGCCTCGGCGGTAAAGTCGAAGGGTTGGAATACTCGCATTCCAGTCTCCAAACTCTAGCTCTCGCGCTGAATCAAAGAGACGCTCGTCGTCTCCATCGAGCTCGGGCTCTTCAAACGTCCCGTGAGTGTGCTCGTTCAGCTGATCGGGACGAGATGAACTCGGCCCGCCGCCATTGCCATTCGACCCCAGCAGCGGAGACGTCGAATTGATCTCGCCCGGCTTAGGTATCCAGTATTTGCCCTTTCCACCTCTTTCGTAGCGCATGCCCTCGCGAAGCCTCGCAAGCCTCGACTTGGAGTCTTCATGTGCCATGACTTTATCACCAGAGTCGAAGCTTCGGTAACCGTAGTTGCTGCCCCTGAACGTTTCCTTGGAATCCTCAATCAGATCCCTCACCCCGAAAGCGTCCCTCAGGGCGTAGTTGAGAGGCATTCTCGCCGACGAGATGTTGTTGTTGGCAAAGTCTTGCCACGAAAAGGCGTACCAGTGGGCCACGGCAAATATGGGCATCTCGAGGCAGATCAGTGCATCCTGGATAGCGGCCGCGAGGTTGTCGCGTGTGTAGCCCTCGACGTCGTCCGGGATAGCACCGAGCCAGACGAGGATCGAGAGGAAGAACCCCTGCCAATACGATGCAAAGATGACGAGCTTGACGCACAGGAACTTGGGAACCGGCCGGAACGGTTGCAGATCCCGATGCATGCAAACCCAGAACAGGCCCAGCGAGTACAGGCTGACCGTGACGCTGATGTTGTAGATGATTCCGCTCCACAGGTACCCAGATCCAGCCCCGATATAGCCCTCCTGGTAGGTACCCGTCGCCTTCATGATGACAGCCGCGATGGCGAGAATGGGCTTGAGCCACGTGTACTGCAGAATGCCACGCTTGATCGACAAGAACGTGTGTGGATCCGACATGTCGACTTTGCGGAGGACGTGGTTCAGAGGCCACAGGTGCTGAACGGGGGCTCGCCCATGGGTCATGATGATCAGGGCCCGCTCTCCGCCGAGGTAGTTGATTAGGAGCTGGAAGAAGGTGTAGATGGTGAATGCCTCGTAGATGTCTCGAATCGGGTCGAGAAACGCCGCCGTCGTCAACGAAACCATGCTCGTCCAAGACGCAATCGAGTAGATGGGTACCATGAGCAGGATGCGAATGACATATCTCTGCAGTAATGGCTTCCGGTAGTTCTTGGCTTGGAGCCATATCGATCTATCTCGAGCATCCAGGTCAGCAAGCTTGCCAGGCGATGAGGGCCATCCCAACATACACAACTGAGAGTACAGTCGCTGCCAGAGAGGCGACTCCGGCGATGACCGTCGTGGCCCAGGTGAACTTCTGGCCAGTGCCCCCGTCAGACATGGCGGCGGTGCTGTTGGGCTGTCGGGGGAAGAGAGGAGCCTCGAGCGAGACGGAGCGGTTGGCGAGCCTAGGTCATGGCTGGCTGGGCCCCGAGGATGCAGAGGATGGCTCGGCCCTGGTTTCGGTGCCGCGCAGAGGCTCTTGGGCGATGACGACAGCACCGTGGGGGGAGAAGCGCTGCTGAGCCGCGTGTGACGACGCTCTCATGCACTGAAATCCCCGTTGACACGGTTGGTTCGTGTTCGCGTCTCGACATCCCAGGGTACGACACCCAGCTGGGTCGGATGGAAATAGTCCGGGCGCCGCGGGGCCGCCACCACGGCCGCCTGCAGGGAGAGCCGCGTAGGAGGTGGGACCGCTGTATTGCAGCTCCAGCGTGATAGCTAGTGGGAGCTGGCAGGGCCCAGCTCGCCCGTCACGGGCAAGCTCGAAACTGCAGTGACGACGTCGAGAATCGCGTCGCATCTGGGCGACCCGACTTGCCGAGGGACAGCCACAGCTCATCCGCAGACAATGCTGCCAGCGACAACACCGACGACCGATCGCACCATGTCTGCTCCCCTGTAGCAGCGTCTGCCGCGTTCCACGAGCTCCCGATGATGCTTCCTCCTGGTTGGCGAGCTTGGAGAGCTGCGCATCCGACACAATGTCGACCGTCGGCGACTTGATGGAGCCCAGGGTCTATCGTCCTGGATTCAACTTGTAGGGATCCAACCCAGTGCGCGAAATGACTTCTCCGCTGACACTCTGGTCCGCTCAGTGAGTTCCTGATCTACTTCATCGTCGCCGGGCTGCTGTCCATCTTCTTCTTGCTATACTTCAACCGCCTGTTCGCGTCCATCGTCTCGTGCGGCATCCGAGCGTACACCTGGCACCGCTACCGGGTGTACATCGACATCAGAGCGCTGCAGATATCTCTCCTCGGCGGCCGGATCTTCTTCACGGGCCTGCGCTATCACGGCTCCAACGAGACGTTCTTGGTCCAGCACGGTGTCGTGACCTGGCGGTACTGGCTGCGTCGGGTTCGCGAGGTGGATGTCCGGGCTTCGAGCAATGCAGCCGAGGATGTGGCTGCCGGGCGAGACAAGAACGCCGCCCTTCCGTGCCGCATCAACGTTGAGCTCGTTGGTCTGCAATGGTTCGTATACAATCGCAGCCCGGCATATGATGGCATCCTCGCTGGCCTCGCCGACCATGGCCCGTCCGGGTCGAGGTCTAGCGGCGTGTTTGATGAAAACTACGAGGCGGCCGTCAGGTTGAGGAAGACGAGACAAGACGAGGCGGTCGAAGATGCGTTTGCACCTCGGGGCCGAGGGGGCGGCCAACCAGCTGCATCCGAAAAGACGAGCCATGGCTCCCGGCCGAACACTGCCGGTGCTCGCTCGAGCACGGGCTCGGACAGCGGCAACGACGACGGCCGAGCAGATGATGCAGACCTTCCATTCCTCATCCGGCTATTACCCATCCATGTCGAGTGCCAGAGGCCTGCGATGGTTGTGGGCAATGATGCCAGCAGGGCTATACTGGTTGTCAAAGCAAACTCCGCATCGGCTGACGTGGATGCCTCGGGGACGAAAACATGCGATCAGTACAGACAGCTCTTCAAGATTCAATTCGACCGTCCGGTTGTGGAGATGAAGGATAACGAGGACTTCAAGGAAGACCAGGCATCTCGAGCAACAAGACAACGAGAGGATACTCAGGGGTCCCAACCACCTCCTCAGAGGTCCTTCTTTCGACAAAAACGGCGTAAAGTCCTCAGCTCTTTGCGAAACATGGTCCCTTATTGGCGACGGTCTGTGGAATCGTTCTCCGCCGACTCGAGGGCGGCTTCGGGACCTGGTGCCTCGCAGATTCCCGGATCAATCCATTGGCAGGGCCTATCGAGATACCTCGATGACCAGTATCAAGACGACAAAGCCCGATGGTCTTCAGTTGAGTATGCCGCCGTGACCACAATATTGGATTCTCCTGAAGCCACCTTGACCATGTATTGGGATGTGGTTAGCCGGGTCACAGAGCAAGCTTGCTTGAACAGCCACACGGGCTCTTCCACCAACGTCAACGGCAGCGAACCACCGGCGTGGGGTATGAACCTCTCTGTCAAAGGCGGAACCATGAACTATGGTCCATGGGCGGACCGACAACGTGCCGATCTGCAGCGTGTGTTCGTCCCGACGATTGCCAAAGACGCTTCACCTGCTCACCCTCTGCCTGCCGGTGCATGGAGAGTCGCTACTCAATTCACCTTGTTTGTCGAACTAGAAGATACAGTCACCCTCCGCATCCCGACACGGGAAGAGTCCAAGAACTGGCGATGGCGAGGCAAGGAACCGCCGATTCGGCACCAGGGAGCGCCCAACAAACGAAGGCAGAGGAATCGGGTCAAGAAAAGCAGCAAGGGCGACGCCTCTCAGCCGCGTCCTGCCGGCTGGCTGGAGATCAAGGTGCCGGCCAACGCTACAGTAGCTTACTCCATGGATATGCTTGCTAGCTCTTCTGGGTACGAGAACCGCTTGGATATCGACCTACCGAGCACGGAGCTTTGGAGCAGTGTCAATCATGACTTGCTCTGGAGGTCTGGCGCTCAGCGGATTTCCTGCGATCTGTCCAACCCCCTCCCCTGGAACACGCTCCGAAACTGGCACTTCACTGTCGATTGCGACGACTTGAAGCTGTATCTTCTCCGCGACCACATCTTCCTTCTCATCGACTTGGTAGATGACTGGTCCAGCGGACCGCCCTCGGAGTACCTTGTCTTCACGCCTTTCAAGTACCACATTCACCTGAATCTTCGAAACCTGCAGCTCTTCATCAATGTCAACGACGAGAACATCATCGATAAAGCGACGGCTCTTGATGAAAACACCTACTTGATATTGTCCAGCCCGCTTCTCCATGCCGAGCTGTCTATTCCGCTGGACAGGTTTCGGCCAAGCAAGAACTCTATTCCCTTCGACATACGCACAGAATCGTTTGACCTGTCACTGCACACCCCACAATCAAACACCCAGGCAGCTTTTGTATCATCGAACGAGATTGGCCATGCAGAGGGGCTCACGGTTACTGGATCTTACCAATACAACGCAACCACTTCACCCGCGAACACGGATACCTTGGTTTTGAATGTTCATGGCCAATCCCCATACGCCTACCTGTACGGCTTTGTCGTCAGGTACGGCCTTCTTCTCAAGGATAACTATTTCGGCGACCATGTCCATTTCAGAACTCTTAACGAGTACCAAGAGCAGTTACAGGTTGATGCGCAGAAGCAGGGCGCAGAGCCTGCGACCCGCCCCCCAAACAAGAAATCCAACGACCTCGATGTGATCTTGGCCATCAAGGTGGATGACCCTCGCATTATGCTGCCCGTTAACCTGTACTCGGCCGGCCGCTTCGTGCAGTGCGAGCTCGCAAATCTGTCCGTCGACCTACGCTTCACCAACTACTACATGGATCTGGAACTAGACTTGAGTCCCTTGAGCCTGTCGCTGGGTAGCGCAGAAAACTCGTTGGAGTCCCCGAGCGTGTCGTGCTCCAATACCCAACTATTCCTCGATGGCTTGCGAGTCTTTGGACATCGCACGTTCGGGCTTCCGCCATCTGAGCCAACATATCTTTGCAACTGGGATGTCTCTGTTGGGGCTGTGGCCGGAGAATGCACAGCGGAGTTCCTCTCTTCTTTGACAAAGGGGGCGGCGGCCTTCGGCTTTACGTTCGATGACGTTGAGAACGCCCTGGTACCATACTCGACTCTCATGTTTCACGACATCACCTTCGTCCGGGTAGCTGTGGACTCGGTCCATCTCTGGGTCCATGTCGATGAGGCTGCTTTTCTTGTTTCCACGGACACCATTGAAGTCAACAGCAACGATTGGGCCCGCACACATTACTCGAAGCGTGCAAACATCAATATTCCCAACTTGCAGGTATCGTGTGTCAATGCCGAATCGGCAGCGAGACACAACCACAACTTACGACACCAGCATCCTGTCGAGACAGTGGCCCATTTGCACACGGACATTCATCTTGCCGCAATTGGAAGGAAGTTTCACTTCACTGCAGAACGAAAGATTCAGCAAGATTTAGTGCGCCGAGAGGATCAACGCACCGACAGAACCCCGTTCTTTCTACTCGACGGGTTAGACGGCGACTTTGTTCCAGAAGCTGTTGACCCTCCCGCACAATGCTCGCCGCCGCCTCCTTATCCAGTGCTTGAGACCGAAGATGACACGGGCTCATCTCACAGTGCCTCCACATCACGTCGTTCTCACCGCTTGAAAGGTCAGAGATCTTTCTTATCTCTCTCCAGCTCTGGCAGTAGCAGCAGCCGGGGCCTACGAAGCCGTGACGGGACCTTCACGAAGTCAAGGCATAGAAATGGCCCGTCGGCTGCCTCGACCTCTCGGGACAGGCTTCGGCCCCCAGCCGAACGACGAGACGCTTCAACGTCAACCGGTCACCACTCAGCATCATATAGTGCAGCTTCAGACCACAATGCAAAGAGCGCACACGACCACTCCTCTGTTGCTTTCTCCAGCCAGTACTTCCCCCCGCACTTTCCCTTAGAGGACGTCCGTGCGGATATTCGTGATGCTGCCTTTCCAGGCATTCGGGAAAGCATTCAGGAGGATGACCATGACGACTTTTTTGGGCGAATGGCGGCAAACCTGGACGACATTGATCCGCATGACCTCAGCGAGGAGCACGCGCATGCAAGTGCGCTCGTCGAGTTTCCTTCTGGGATAACCGCCTTCATCAGCCCAGAGGCAGTTCGGCATGCTACCTCGCTTCTTGCAGCATTGCAGCCCAGCGAGCCTGAAGACATCCTTGATTCCCTTCAAGTTGGTGCCGTGGGCGAGATTTTCGGTTCCAAGAAGCAGGAGCACGTGCACGGCAAGATACAGGATTTGCTCGTGAGGCTACCCAAAGCAAACATACGCTTCCTGAATTCGTCGACATTAGACTCTCCAGACGACTCGCAAGAGGAACACGATCAGTATGATGTGAGAATCTCAAAGGTTGCGCTGCTCACGCGGACAGTCACCGAGGGCAGCGACTCCAAGATTTCCAGGACGTCGCTTCACTTTCGCCTCAAATCTGCAGAGCTATCGGCATCCGAACGCTTGTCATCGATGCACAGCCCTCAAGCAGCCGTCATGGTAGAAATCGACAATGTCATGGTATCCTTGGGTGAGAAAGATGTCACGTACTTTGACGCAGACATTGGTTCTATCGTCGGCAGCACTGCGTCAGGCAAGATCGAGTATTTGGCGTCTCTCATACATCGGACAGGAAGCGTAGCGTCAGATCTCGAGCGCCTTCTGTCCGAGACTGCCTCTCGCCACAGTAACCGTGTCAAGTATTTGACATACCATCTCCTGGAGGAAGGGCGGTCGACCAACGATCCTTCATTTCTCGTTCGGCCATCTGCTGTCCTGAGATCGGCTCACGAACATCTGCGAACATTCGATTCATGGAAATTGGCCATGCGGCTTCGTCAGATTTGGTCAACTATGGGAAGCCGCCAAAGCGCCGCATTGGTGAACGACTGCAAGGACGCGTCAATTGTTGTTCCTCCGGATGTTGCGGAGTTGGTGATAGCTGCTTTCCAGCGGTGGCGCAGCTGGGACCTGGAGGACCCTTCAACTTCTGTCTTGCTGAAGAACATCTTTGGGAATATGAAAGGAATCGAGACGAAGGCTCAAAACAAGCCCCCTCTCCTTGGGGCATGTCACTTGGGAGAGATGCGCTTCGTGCTGGATCCAGGGCCAAAACAGAATCACATCGGATTTCTTGATCTCAATGCCAGGGTTGAAACGAAGCTATCTGGCTCAGAGGGCATTCTTCCGGAGATGCCAGACTTTGACGGCCCCCTCACGGTTCTGAACATGTGCTGCGGCGAGGTGGCCGTTCACTTGAACTGGGAGCTGTGTGAGTTGGCAGACGATGTCCTGCGGCTCTACAACCGAAACCAAGCGCAAAGCACAAACAAGCCCAAGCCAGTCAGACCGCATATCGAGCCACAAAAGAAGCCCTCTTCCGCAGTACACGTCGTGCTTGAGGTAGTGAAAGTGTCAGTTGATCTGGAAACCGTGAACCTCAGCTCGAAAACATTGAGCGACGGGCTCAAGGCTTCTGTTTTGGCGTACAACGCTAGCGAGAGTGCAGGCTCTGCGAGCTTGATGTTGAATTGCAATGCAGTCACGTCAAGGCTGCACAGCCACTCGCAATTTCTTGGGATGTATCAACTTCGGCAGCCGAGTGTCTTCCTGTCGCACGAGCTACAAGAGACCGAGGAGGCCTCGTTACGCGCAATCAAGTCATCGGCCAGCAGTCAAAGCCTGACGCTCGCCGTTAAACAGGATCCAATCGTCTTGCTGGAAATTCTTGACCTACTTATCAGGGATGAGGTGGCTCAACTATACCGCCTCAAGGGCCAGCTCCCTGCCTCGCCAAAAGCTCCAGAGCCCGTTAAGATGGTCGATCGGCTTTCCAAGGTCAGGTTTAACACTGCCATGTTCCTAGATCGGTACACCATCAGCATTCCCCTCCTGCAGTCGTTGACCTACAAAATCTCCGGGGTCGTGGCAAGAGCCTCATGCGCCGCAAACTTCGGCAAAGAAATCATCTTCGACTTCGACATCAAGGAGAATTCGCATGAGATGCAGATCAACGTTAGAAACGAGCCTCGAAGCATTTCTCTCCTTCAAATTCCGCCCACAAATGGGCGTATAAGGAGCCAAACGAACGGATCAGGACAAGCCCTAGACGTTCTATCCTCCGTTGAAGTCATTCAGCTAGATGCCTCTGCAATCTATAGCTTGCTTGCGGCACTCAATCGACCGCAGGTGTCCAGTGCCATCCAGGAAGTGCAGCAGCAGACAAAAATCATACAGGGGCACATTGTCGACATTTTCGGAACGAGTCGACCGTCAACGCCCACGGAAACCCGTGCGCCGCGCACAAATTTGGCGTACAATGTCCACCTGGCACTTGCTGGTCTGCGAATATTTGCCAAGACATCGTTGACGTCAAAGGCCGAGCCCATGGCTCAGATCCTGTTCTCACTGGACAAGGTCTGCCTGCAGGCATGCAACCGACTGGATTCCCGCGGCCCGGCTCTGAAATATCCAGATCTGCACGTGAACTTGCGGCAGATTGGCCTCGACATCCGCAGAGGGAGAAAAGACTCCATGAGATCATGCGGTAGTCTCGGAGCTAGTGTTACTGTCTCTGCCAGCTCCAGACGCGGGGCCGATGGGAGGGAAGACTGGCACTTCAATTTCCGCAGCGACGACTTGGATATCATCCTATCACCGGAGACTGTCTCGACTATTGTCGACGTCATGGGCTACCTGGGGGCGAAGATCAAGGATCTGGACACCTCCAGAGAGCTGGAGTACCTACGGAAGTTGAGGCAGTCTAAACCGCGGATCACCATCAACGACAACGAGGAAGTGGACGAGGAGGCGGACATCCTGGACTCTGTATTGGCATCAGTGGTTTACCAGTTCGAGCTACGAAACATCCGAGTCTGCTGGGACGTTGCAGATGAATCGAAGGATCAAGACTCCACCAAGGAGGACCTGGTGCTGTCGATCAAGATGATCGAATTTGGCACGAAGACGAGAAAGTCCGCGAGGCTTACCATCGGCAACCTTCAGCTTCAGACGGTGCCGCCAGGCCAAGACAAAAATTTGCGATCGATGCACTCCGCCCTTCTCCCAGAAGTCATCTTCAACGTCGCATACGTCTCAACTGCGGAGGCACGCCGGATGGCATTCCAAGCAACGGGCGAGTCCCTGGACCTCCGACTAACCTCTGGCTTCATTGTGCCTGCAGCAAATCTTGTGCAGTCCATATCGTTGTCGATGAAAAACGTACAGAAGGCGTCGGCGCAGTGGACGACTGGGACGACAGCCACCAAGAAGCCGGACGAACCCCCAACTATCCAACGACAACGGAACTTTTTTGGAAACAAGCGGTTGGAAAGCCTGCTCATCGACGCCGATTTTGCTGGTGCCGTCGTGTACATTTCCAGCAAGATCAGTGGCAATAATAATTCGCCTGCCGCCACGTATGGCCGCCCGTCTTTGGCCGGGAAATACGGCCAGTTCAACGCGGACGACTCCGGGAGTGGAGCTGTGCTACGCAGCCCTGGCCTAGCATGGAAAGCCGAGTACAGGGACAATGGCAACGAAGATCCCTCTCTGTACGGCGAGGTCAAAATTAATGCCTCAAACAATATCCTGTACCCGTCAGTCGTTCCCCTCGTTCTGGACATCATGTCGAGTGTCAAGAAGGTTGTCAGCGACGACCCCAAGGACGAACGACCGCCGAATCCAGCACATCCGAAGCTAAAGCCGGAGAAGACTGGAGATGAGGATAATATCCTCACCGCGGACCCCAGAGCAGTGTTGGGCCGACTACGGCTCAATCTTGGCCTGCGCATTTGCAGGCAAGAGTTTTCCTTGAGTTGTCAGCCCATTGCTCGTGTAGCAGCAACGACGTGTTTCGATAATGTCTACTTCACAGTCAACACGGTGACATCACAGGAGCAAGGGAACTTTTTTGCCATCTCTGGGACTCTCACCAAACCCCTAGCCTCGGTACAGCACGTTTACTCAAGGGAGTCGACGGCAAGCTTGGAAGTTGACACTGTGACGTTGTCGTTCATGAACAGCAAGCACGTCAGCGGCACAAGCGGCGTGTCTGCTATTTTGAAGGTGAGCCCGATGAAGGTGTCGATCAACGCCAAACAAGTGCAGGACTTCCTGCTGTTCCGGGAGATCTGGTACCCTGAAGACCTGCGCCATGCATCGCTGGCCCCAGTCGCAAAGTTGGAGACGGAGACGTCGCAGGGCCATCTTGTCCAGCGCTACCAGCAGGTTGCTGCCACGGCGGCGTTCCCTTGGACGGCTACAATATCCATCGCTGCTCTCGACGTCAGTGTCGACCTCGGTCAAGCTATCGGCAAGTCGGTGTTCGAAATCAACGATTTCTGGGTGTCATCAAAGAAGACATCGGATTGGGAGCAGAACCTCTGCCTAGGTTTTGGCAAGATGGGCATCGACTGCACAGGCCGATTGAGCGGCTTTGTAGCCCTGCAAGACTTCAGATTGCGCTCGTCCATCCAATGGCCCAAGCGAGAGGAAGCCTTGAACGAGACTCCGTTGGTTCAAGCGTCCTTACAATTCAACGCGCTGCGCATCAAGGCCGCGTTCGATTATCAGGCCTTCCTGGTGGCAGATATCACGTCCCTGGAGTTTTTGATGTACAACGTACGGGAGAGGCGTGATGGGAGGGGAGACCGACTAGTCGCCATCTTTGACGGCGACGCAGTGCAGATCTTCGTAACGACAACATCGGCAGCGCAGGTGGTCGCGCTATACCAAGCCGTACAGAAGCTCATCCAGGAGAGGAAGGAAAACTTTGAATCGTCCCTGCGGGATCTTGAGAAGTTTATGAAGCGGAAGTCAATCGCGCTGCGAAGCGCCTCCCAGCCTTCTCCGTCGGTGCCGAAGCTACCCCAGGACGACACCATGGCCAGGTCCCCTATATCGCTCGATACAGACGTCGTGGTGACACTCAAGGCCCTGAACCTGGGGGTGTTTCCCAGCACCTTCTCTGACCATCAAGTCTTCAAGATGGAGGCTCTGAACGCCTACGCGAGGTTTGCGGCCGGCGCCGAACAGAGACGCATACACAGCGTTCTCCGAATGACGCTGGGCCAGCTCCGGATCGGCCTGGCGGGCGTGAGGGACGCCGAGGCGCCCAAGACGCTCAGCGAGATGACGGTGGAGGATGTGGTGCAGCGCTCGACAGGGTCTCGAGGAGGCACAATCTTGAAAGTGCCTCGAGTGGAGGCGGCGATGGAGACGTGGCAGGCGCCGAACAGCAACCACATCGACTACATATTCAAGAGCGCCTTCGAGGGCAAGGTGGAAGTGGGATGGAACTACTCGCGGGTCAGCTACATCCGCGGCATGTGGGCAAACCATTCAAAGTCGCTGGAGCAGACGTGGGGCCGGCAGCTGCCCATGACAGCGGTCAAGATCACGGGGGTGCCGGAGACGGAAGGGGAGCAGAAGGAGGGCGAGCAGCAGAAGATCACGGCCGAGGTCAACGTGCCGCAGTCCAAGTACGACTACCTGGCGCTGGAGCCGCCCATCATCGAGACGCCGCAGCTCCGGGACATGGGAGAGGCGACGCCGCCCCTGGAATGGATCGGGCTACACAGGGACAAGCTGCCCAACTTGACTCACCAGATTGTCATTGTGTCGCTGCTGGAGCTGGCCGGGGAGGTGGAAGATGCTTATTCTCGGATACTGGGGTCATCGTGAGGCACGAGTGAGCTTCGGCGTGAGGCACGAGTGAGCTGCGGCGTGAGTCACGGTTCAAGAAAGCGTATATATGGTTTGGGTTGAACTGTATAGTATTGGTGTATAGTCCGTATATAATGTGACTCAATAGATGAGCATATCGTTCAGCCTCGAGGTTGTCCACGGCGGTTTGCTACGGTTACACGGCTTGGGAGGCTGTGGCCGCTGTGGGTCATCGACGATGACAAAGCTCCATGGCCGGCAGTGGCTGGGAGGAGCCGGGAACTGGGCCCAGACCGCCTCTAATGATGATTGGGTGCACAAGTGTGCTTCTGGCAGAGGCTGGCGTGTGGGTATCGAAGAGCTGGAGCGAAGAGCTGGAGCCGCAAGCTGCCATTGATGCCAGGGGCGCCTCTGAGGAGACGCCAGGCTGCCATGGCGAGAAGCAGAGGAAGCGACAGAGAAGCGGCAGAGTCAGCCGGCGAGGGGGTGCGCGTTGAATGACTTATCGGATGACCTCTCGATCTGAGTGTTGACGACAGCACCGAGCTCCCCCGATACGCACAGCTCCAGCTCCATGTACCCTCTGTTAGTGCATTGTATGGCAGCGCCCGCTCAGCGCGCATCAGGAGGAACGCCGAGTGAGGGGCAGCTCGAGGTGGCACGAGGTGGGTGGAGGGTTGTTGCCCTGCAACCATGCACAGCGGCGAAAAAATCATGGACACCCACCCCAGCGCGCTGGAGGGGCTCGCTGTTGCCCAGCAGCCCAGCGGCCTGCTGCCGCTGCGGCGCTGGACAGTAGAGGGTTTTCCCTCTGCCCCACCCGCCCAATTTTTTCTTTTTCCCGCATGGCAGCGCTCTCACTGGGCACTGGGCGACGGCCCCCGGCACTAACACTAGCAGTGCCCGGCTCCGTCTGCAGTCGCAGAAACTCTCCTCTCTCTCACCCCCCTCGACCTTTTTCTCCTCCTCCCAACCTCAACCCACCCGATTACCCAAGGGACGTATTTAAGAGCGACGGTGACCCTCTCGCTGTCTCTCTTTGCTTCGTCACTTCGAGCCGCATCTCGAGAGTTTTAGAGGCTTCGTCCCTCTGATTGTCGTCTCGTTCGCAGCCACTGAGCGCGGGGTGAAAATCTTCAACCCCGCTTTGCTCGACATCACCAGATTTTTCCACCCAAAATCACATAGCAAGGTCATCGCCGCAACACCGCCAAGATGGTCAAGTAAGTCTCCGTCTCTGCTTGAAGAATTCACCTTGCTCTCCGTCGCCATGGGTGTTGTTGGGCGCTCCGGCATCGTCGCATCGCTGCTGGCGGCATGCGCACAAAGTACCCCGCTCGGAGTTTAGCTTAGGCCCAGTCGCTGACCTGTGATTTCCTCATGATAGCTTCACCGTCGATGAGGTCCGCCTCCTCATGGACAAGCCCTGCAATGTCCGAAACATGTCCGTCATTGCCCACGTCGATCACGGAAAGTCCACCTTGACCGACTCCCTCCTGGCCAAGGCCGGTATCATCTCCACCGCAAAGGCTGGTGATGCTCGAGCGACGGATACTCGTGCCGACGAGCAGGAGCGTGGTATCACCATCAAGTCGACCGCCATCTCCCTGTACGGTCACCTCGACGACCCCGAAGACATCAAGGACATCGTTGGCCAGAAGACCGACGGCCAGGACTTCCTGATCAACCTCATTGACTCGCCGGGTCACGTTGATTTCTCCTCTGAAGTCACTGCCGCCCTCCGTGTCACTGATGGTGCCCTTGTCGTCGTCGACACCGTCGAGGGTGTCTGCGTCCAGACCGAGACTGTGCTCCGACAGGCTCTCGGTGAGCGCATCAAGCCCGTCATCATCATCAACAAGGTCGATCGCGCCCTTCTCGAGCTCCAGGTTTCCAAGGAGGATCTGTACCAGTCCTTCTCCCGAACCATCGAGTCCGTCAACGTCATCATCTCCACCTACTTTGACAAGACTCTGGGTGACGTCCAGGTCTACCCCTACAAGGGTACCGTTGCCTTCGGTTCCGGTCTGCACGGTTGGGCCTTCACCATCCGCCAGTTCGCTGTCCGATATGCCAAGAAGTTTGGTGTTGACAAGAACAAGATGATGGAGCGTCTCTGGGTAAGCCACCACACACGCTCTCCATCTCTATATTGACGAGACTAATCATTCGTTCACCTCACAGGGCGACAACTTCTTCAACCCCCACACCAAGAAGTGGACCAAGACCGACAACTACGAGGGCAAGCCCCTTGAGCGTGCCTTCAACCAGTTCATCCTGGACCCCATCTTCAAGATCTTCTCCGCCGTCATGAACTTCAAGAAGGAGGAGACCGCCACTCTCCTTGAGAAGCTCAACCTGAAGCTGAGCGTCGACGATAAGCAGAAGGAGGGCAAGCAGCTGCTCAAGGCTGTCATGCGAACCTTCCTGCCCGCTGCCGACTCCCTGCTGGAGATGATGATCCTGCATCTGCCCTCTCCCGTCACCGCCCAGAGGTACCGTGCCG
Source organism: Tolypocladium tundrense (assembly GCA_024340025.1). NCBI lineage: Eukaryota > Fungi > Ascomycota > Sordariomycetes > Hypocreales > Ophiocordycipitaceae > Tolypocladium > Tolypocladium tundrense. Next base: position 15,613 of record JALHBX010000224.1, on the reverse strand, counting down.
AGACCCTGTACGAGGGTCCCCTCGATGATGAGGCTGCCATTGGTATCCGGGACTGCGACCCCAAGGGCCCTCTCATGCTCTACGTCTCCAAGATGGTGCCCACCTCCGACAAGGGTCGATTCTACGCCTTCGGTCGTGTCTTCTCCGGTACCGTCCGTTCCGGCCTCAAGGTCCGCATCCAGGGCCCCAACTACACCCCCGGCAAGAAGGAGGACCTCTTCATCAAGGCCATCCAGCGAACCGTCCTCATGATGGGCGGCAAGGTCGAGCCCATCGACGACATGCCCGCGGGTAACATTGTCGGCCTCGTCGGCATTGATCAGTTCCTGCTCAAGTCCGGTACCCTCACTACCAGCGACACCGCCCACAACCTCAAGGTCATGAAGTTCTCCGTCTCCCCCGTCGTCCAGCGCTCCGTCCAGGTCAAGAACGCCCAGGATCTGCCCAAGCTGGTCGAGGGTCTCAAGCGTCTGTCCAAGTCGGATCCTTGCGTCCTGACCTTCACCTCCCCGTCCGGCGAGCACGTCGTTGCCGGTGCCGGTGAGCTGCATCTCGAGATTTGCTTGAAGGATCTCGAGGAGGACCACGCCGGTGTTCCCCTCAACATCTCGGACCCCGTCGTCCAGTACCGTGAGACTGTACAGTCCAAGTCCAGCATCACCGCCCTGTCCAAGTCCCCCAACAAGCACAACCGTCTGTACATGGTTGCCGAGCCCATTGCGGAGGACCTGTCCCTTGCCATTGAGGCTGGCAAGGTCAGCGCCCGTGACGATTTCAAGGCCCGTGCCCGTGTTCTGGCCGACGACTTCGGCTGGGACGTCACCGATGCCCGAAAGATCTGGACCTTCGGCCCCGATGGCAACGGTGCCAACTTGCTGGTTGACCAGACCAAGGCCGTCCAGTACCTTAACGAAATTAAGGACTCCGTCGTCTCTGGTTTCCAGTGGGCCACCCGTGAGGGTCCCGTCGCCGAGGAGCCCATGCGCTCCATCCGCTTCAACATCCTCGATGTCACCCTGCACGCTGATGCCATCCACCGTGGTGGCGGTCAGCTCATCCCCACCGCTCGTCGTGTCCTGTACGCCTCGGCCCTGCTGGCTGACCCGGCTCTGCTTGAGCCCGTCTACCTGGTCGAGATTCAGGTGCCCGAGCAGGCCATGGGTGGCGTGTACGGTGTCCTGACCCGCCGTCGTGGTCACGTCTTCGGCGAGGAGCAGCGTCCCGGCACTCCTCTGTTCAACATCAAGGCCTACCTGCCCGTCCTGGAGTCTTTCGGCTTCAACGGTGACCTGCGCGCCGCCACCTCCGGCCAGGCCTTCCCTCAGTCCGTGTTCGACCACTGGCAGGTCCTGCCCGGTGGCTCGCCTCTGGACGCCACCACCAAGACTGGCCAGATCGTCACTGAGATGCGTAAGCGCAAGGGTATCAAGGTCGAGGTTCCGGGTGTCGAGAACGTAAGTCACCATGTCCGAGCCTGTACGCGCCTTGACCACTTACTAACGTGCCGTAGTACTATGACAAGCTGTAAAGGGCTCCCTTTTGTGCCAATAGAATCACGTCTCGTGCCGAAATGGGCACACACTGTCAACTGCCTGCTAGCGAAAATATGGGGCTCTTGGTTGGGCCCCGGGAGCAGTTCTGCTGGGCATGAAAAGCGGTTGGTTGAACGACGAGCCAACCGGCAACAACTGAATGCCGGGTCGAGGCTAATACCAAGGGAAGCTGAATTTGGCTTTTCATCTATGTAGTTATGTCGTCTCGGATGAATTGAAACACGTAAGAATGAGTTGATGCTGCGTGCCGTGATGTTTCGAGGGTGTCGTAGATTCGTCGTTGTGATGTTCATGGTGGACATGGCCAGTAGGGTACCTCGCGCCACTGTGGGCTCGTAGTTTCTCGTGAGATCAGATGAGACAAAAAGGTCACAATATGCTTGGTCGCAGGATATGCTAAGTTAATTCAAGGCAGTTGAACAGTGTGCGCCAGCCCGGTTGCTGAAGTGCCATAGACGCAGGACGGTGCACGAAATTCACAAGCATCAGGTACCTACACTTGGTAGAGCTGTACCTGGAGCTACAGCTTTACCTGCTAGGCTGGCTACATTTTAGCGACCCAGACAAGCCAGAGACCAGCTGCCAGGGGTCCCACCAGCTGGCCAAAGGGACTCGACGCAAAAGCTCCCGCTAGCCAAAAAGGTTCCCCGGTCATCCAACTTCCAACACCAACACCGCAAGCATCACGCCGCATCACTGGCTCATGAGCGCAACCCCGGCTTGCGACCGAGCAATAGTCCGTGGTGCCAGCACGATCCGACGCGCTCTGGCCCTTTGGACGGCTCGCGTAGCGCTATCATGCTGTTCGACGAAGAGGATGCGCTGATGCTGAAGGCATGGATTGTCAAGAGAATCGAAAACACGTACGCGACACGCAGCCCTCCCTCCACCACTTTGCGCCTCGATACTGACACCCTTCCACAGATCTGACGCCGACTCCGATGTCCTCGCCGAGTATGTGATTGCGCTGCTAAAGCACGATGGGGATGAGGACGCTGTGCGCAAGCTGTGCGAGCAGGAGATCCCCGACTTCCTGACCGAAGGTCTGTCAAGCCCCCCCCCAGCGACCTTGCCAGAGAGTCCACATGCTCACCTCCATTGCCACAGAACCCAAGGCTTTTCTTGACGATGTTTTTCAGGCGATCAAGTACAGGTCTTACGTGCCTGGAGCTCCGCCGCCGCCGAAGCTGCCTCCTGCTGCACTCGAATCCCAGTCTGCGCAGGCTAACGCACCAGCGCAGAGTAGCTCGAGGAAGCGAGCCTTTGACGACCAAGCCGACTTTGCCGATGCGGGAGGGCGCGATAACGTCCAGGGCGTGCAGCGGGCATACAAGCAGCCTCGGCGAGGCGGTCGACGAGGAACGGACGACAACCGAGGCTTCCCTGGCATGAATATGCCTACTCCTCCGCCAGGCATGCCCCCAGGTATGCCGCAGTTCGACCCCAACAACCCCATGGAGGCATTCATGCAGATGCAGGCCATGGGGATGCCTTTTCCCGCCATGTCCAACTACCCTCAACTTCAGCAAGGCTTCGGCGGACGAAATCAGCGAAACCAGCCTCGGCGCAGGGGGCGGTGCCGCGATTTCGATACGAAAGGTTACTGTTCTCGAGGGAGCACGTGCATGTACGACCACGGCAACGAGTCCGTCTATGTCCCTCCATCGGCAACAGGAGGTCAAGGTAAGCTAGCTTTTGCTATTCCATCCCCCATGAAGTGACTGTGCCGGCGCAATCTACTGCACGAGCCATTTGCGATATTCCGTCCAAAGACAAATCTAGCCAACTGTCACCCCGAAGGCGTCCCTACTCCATGACTTGAAATCCCTCGGAACTTTGCTGACAGACCGTTAGAGTACGATCCCAACGACGCTGCTATGCGCATGTCGACGCCACCAAACCTGGCCAATCCTTTCCCTTTCAATAGTGACATGAACCAGGGCCGAGGAGGTCGCAGAGGTCGAGGCAACGCCAATCGCGGCGGCCGCAAAGGCGGCGCGCGCGCGCCATTTTCTGCTGAAGGGCCAGTTCATGATCGCACCAAGAGCACCATTGTGATAGAGAACATACCCGAGGAGAGCTTTGGCGAAGACGAAGTTCGTGGCTTCTTCTCGCAGTTTGGCAACATTGTCGAAGTCTCGATGCAGCCATACAAGCACCTGGCCGTCGTTAAATTCGAGAAGTGGGCCGCTGCCAACGACGCGTACCGTTCACCAAAGGTCATCTTCGACAACCGCTTCGTCAAAGTATTCTGGCACAAGGACCAGAAGGATGCTCCGCCCGCTTCCGCTCCTCGTAATGGCGTCAACGGCTCCAAGTTCAACGGGAACTCGAATTCCGAAATGGCGGAGCCCGAGCCCGAGCCCGAGGTCGACATGGAGGAGTTCAACAGAAGGCAGGAGGAGGCGCAGAAGCAGCATCGGGACAGAGAAAACAAGAAAGTAGAACTGGAGCGGCAGCGCCAGGAACTGGAGAAGCAGCAGCAAGATCTACTTTCAAAGCACCAGGAGGAGACCGAGCGACTTCGAGCCAAACTGTCAGAGAAGAACGGCGGCGAAACGAATGGCGGTTCTTCGGGCACGGGCATGCTGCGGGCGCAGCTTGCTGCGTTGGAGCAGGAGGCTAAGATTCTCGGTATTGACCCGAACGCAGCAGACGCCAGTAGCATGGCCGGTTCCCGCGGAGGCTTCAGGGGAGGTCGAGGCTACCGCGGCAGAGGCGGATTCACCCCCAGAGGCCGTGGCTCGTTTCGGGGCCAGGGTGCCAGGCATGCTGCCTATGCCCAGTTCTCGCTCGACAACCGGCCAAAGAAACTGGCCGTCACCGGGGTAGACTTTACGCCAACGGACAAGGACGAAGTGCTGCGCCACTTCCTCTTGGTAAGTCAATGCTCCCAGCAACTATACGAGAAGCAGAAGCTAACATTGACGCAGAACCTGGGTGAATTCGAGTCTGTTGAGACTAGCCCTTCGGTTACTCACGTGTCGTTCCAGGATCGAAAGACGGCCGAGAAGTTCTACTACAGCCTGCACGGCAAGGAGCTGCCCGGCGTGGAGGGCAAGCTGGATCTGGCGTGGGTGAATACGCCGCTGCCGCCCGTGGTTGCAAAGAAGCCGCAGGAGGACTCCACGATGACTTCGTCTGAAGGCGCCATGGCTGGCATGGACTATGAGCAAGAGGGCTCGAGGGACGAGCCCGAGCGGCCCCGGTCGCAACGCCAGGTGGACATGGACTACGAGGTTGCTGATGACGACGCCTGGGGACACGACATTCAGTGATGCATCTGCAGATGAGCTTGTACGAGGACTGTATGAACACGGAGGGCGGAGGCATGGGGCTCCTGGCCAGATGGCTCATGGGAAACAGCCAAACGATTGTACGTCGGCGTCACGTACCCTGGGCTCGGAAGACTATGACAGAGGGGACTCGGAAATGCGATATGTAGCAGGCAGCTATTCTGTTTCCGCTGCCGCGCGGTATTCTCAGTACGTATATCTGCGATGCAAGCAATTCACAGTCGAGACCCAGTGCTGTGAATCGGTGGCGTCTAGTTGGCCCAGAGTCGCGACACGTAGTATCCAGGCTTTGAAGAACATGGACCCAAAGATTGTAATGTTGCGGATCAAAGATGGCATGGACCCATTTGCTTCTTGAATTCTCTTCGAAGCCATGGGTCCAGGGGGCACCAGTTCTCTCCTGCAAACTTTGCTGTATTGATATTCATCTTCACTCACACCATTTAATTCTCCCCTTTTCCAAGTGTGCCATCTCGCCCTTCTGTCTAAACACACGGCTGTCCGTAGGCGGGGTATCGTTGAGATTTGAATTATGCATCTGCAAAAAAAACGGGACAGAGGAGCAAATCCAGCCTCTGTCCTCGCTTGGTCGTGGCGCGTTGAAAATAGTCCCGGTCGTGGTAGATCATGTCAGTGTCTCCCATCATCAGTGTGTAGCTTTTTGTTGAAAAAGTCACGCCTTGCCCCCGCCTGTCCGCCCAAAATGTGGTCAACGCCGCCCATAGCATGCTAATCACTAACAAGATAATATAAGAGAAAGGTGGAAGAGAGAGGCCTAGTTGATGTGGCCTCGTGCCGGCTGCTGCTGCTGCCGTTGGAGAAGCCATGCGTTGGAGCAGACTGGCTTCGCGAAGGAAATGGAAAGAGATGAGGCGGCTGTGGCTTTAGGCGGCCTGCGGGGTGTCAACATCCGGGACCTCGATGTCCTTGAAGAGCTCGAAAATGCTGTGGTTCTCGTGGAAGTCGTTGTTCACTGCAAAACCATCAGTTAGTGACCGGTCAGGCGCGCTACGCATAACAGAGCGGAGCTACATACCAACATTAACGAGGTACCACTCGTTCATGATCTCTTCGATCAGTGCTCTACTAGGAGAATTGGAGTCAAAGCAGTGTGCCCAATCCGTGCCCAGCCGGAAGGCCTCGTCCCTCCAGGCAAGGAAGCTGACGCTCTCGACAATGGTAGGCTGCACAATCTCCTTGCCAGGGAACACTCCCCAGGTGACGGCGTTGGGGCCATCAGAAGGGGCGTTGGTCTTTAGTTCGCCGTCCTTGGTCACGGCGTAATAGGTGAGGTTGGGTTGAGTTTGGATGCGGCTGACGATCTCGGTGAGAATGGAGGGTGGTACGAGGAGCTCGAGGTAGGCCTTCTGATAGACATAGCCGTTGGAAGGCCCCCAGCCGTGAACGGGGTGCGACGACTTGGCGCCGTTGACGGCAGGTTGAGAGTTGATGGTCAGGAAACCGCGCTTGTTGAGGGAGACGAGGTCCTGCCTGATGGCGTCGGCTTCGCCCGTGAGGGGCGACTCACTCCATGGGAGCGAGTCAATCTTCTGCTCCAGGTATCGGACAAAGGTGTTGGCGATGTCGCGAACCGTCGTCGGCTCGCCCCATTTCTTGCGGTTGGCCTCGTTGGTACCCGTCAAGCCGATGCCGTAAGCGTCCAGCTCGCCAAAGGCAGGCGACCGGGAATCTCCCCAGCGGCCGTTGGGAAACTCGTCCCAGTCCTGCGTACGGAGAACGTAGGACTTGTTCCGGTTCCGCCAGAAGATGGGCCGGACGTCCTCGTCGCGGCGACCAAGACCCTTGGACTGCTTCCAGGGAAGAGCAGGCTGCAGCGGTCTCTCGGCGCTGGGCGCCCAGCTGAGCTCTTCGAGGACCATGCGGGTGGCCTGGGCCAGGTTCATGGTGTAGAAGTGCAGGTGGAAGATGCCATTGGCGAGGAGCTTGCGGCACATTTCGGCGACGAGCGTCTTGCCAATCTCACGGACGGCGACGTCATCGTTCTTGACGGGCTCAAGGGCGGCCATCCAGTGCTCGGGAACCTTGCACTGCATGTGGTTGGCTCTCCGGAGGAAGCTGGCGTATGTGGCAATGGGCATGATGCCGGGGAGGATGGGGATAGTGATGCCTCGCTCGCGAACCTTGCCAGCCCAGCGAACGAAGTTGTCGGCGTCGTAGAACATCTGGGTGACGATGAAGGTGGCGCCCATGTCGACCTTTTCCTTGAGATGGTCCAGCAGCTCATCCTCGTTCTTGTTGTCGTCGCAGCCCTCGGGGTACCCAGCGACGCCGATGTCGAAATGGTTGCCGTAGGTGTCCCGGATGTGCTTGACGAGGTCGCGGGCGTACTGGAAGCCGCCCTCCGTGGCGGTCCATTTCTCCTGGTCTCGGGGCGGGTCGCCGCGCAGGGCGAGAATGTTTGTGCAGCCGGCCTTGTAGGCCTTGCTGAGGGCGTCGTTGACCCCCTCGAGGCCCATGTCGGTGCAGGTGAGGTGCATGCAGGTCTCGAGGCCGTAGACGGACTGGGCTTGCAGCACCATCTCGCAGGTGAGCTCGGCGATGCGGCCGCCGGCGCCCCAGGTAATGTCGATGAACTTGGGACCGAAGTTGTACATGCGGTCAATTCGCTCGTAGAGGTTCTGGACGCCCTGCGAGGTCTTGGGAGGAAAGTACTCGAAGGAGAAGGAGGGCTGGCCACCCTTCTCGGCTTCCGTGAGCATATCGGCGATATGCATGATGGGCAGCGGGTCGTTGGCTTGGACGGAAGGCTATCGAGTGAAGCTTGTCATGGGAGGAAGAGAAGAAGAGGAGTGAGGGGCGAAAGGCGGCTCGCTCCTTGTCAAGGGGAGGTCGGGGGGTCGGGGCGGCTGGCCTGGTCTAGATGCGGTCAGCTCAGTCCATAAGCTGCTGCTCCGTGAGGGGATTCGGAACCCGAGCTGGCGGGGCAGTCATCCATAGCTTACCAGACGAGGCGATCCAGGGCCGCTGCGTCACTGTGCGGAAGGGAAGACGCCGATGGACGAGCGGGGGGCCCGAAGCAAGCCGAATTCAAGAAGATGAAAGTTGCAGAACGCAAATGCCTCGTGCGCCGCGGAAGGGAGAGTCGAGGTGAGGTGAGGTGAGGTATGTAGGAGAGGAGGGAGAGAGGTGGTCGAAAATTCTAAGGTTGGGAAAGCCACCAGCTTGAGGTACTTCGCGCACCGAGAACGGGAGCGGGACAAGACTGGACCTGGAGAACAGCGGGCTGGGCGCGCTGGAGCGCTGTGATTGGCTGCACGGCTCCACCACCCGGCCTGGAAGCAGTGCGCTGCCGGGCCCTCGGCGCCGCAGACGGACTTGCTTCAGTGGAGCGATGCGCTGGCTGCCTCTGTATACTCGCTCGCAGCGCGCTAGAGCGCAACCGGCCGATGTATGTATAAACTCCAGAGGTACGAATACGAACCGCGCCTTTCCGTGGTGCGTCTCAGGACCTTGCCCGGGGAAGCAGGCAACGCCGAGCCCGGTAGGGGACGGACGCCCGGAGATATCCTTACCAGCAAGGAGCATATTCCTTGTGCAATAGTCGCCGATGTCCCTCAATTGTCCCACGGTCCTTTTTCTGACTGGTGCCCCGCCTGTCCCCTTTCTGTGAGGTTCGACCCCTCCCACCAAATGACGCCACCGCGGCAGAATCCAGTCTGACAGGGTGGGGCTTCCTGGTTGGGCCACTCGTTTCCCAGACCGCCTTTGGTGGACGTCCCGCATCGACGCCGCATGGAGCGACTCGCCTACCCTATACTGCATCGTGTCGCATCGCGTCGCATCACCTCGCATCACCTCGCATCGCCTCGCATCGCACCGCCTTGCGCAGCAGCAGCAACTGCCGCGGCAAACGGACCCTCCAGCAGCCACTGCCTTTGACGGCCGTGCGACCATGCCAGGCCAGCCGTCCATCCGTCTGTCCGAATCCCCCCCGACATTCGGGTTGCTCTAGCGCGTGTCACCGAGGTCGCACCGCATCAGCACCACGCCATGCAAGACGGCCGCCGACATGCGTGATGCAGGCAGAATCTGGCCCAGTCTCTGCGGACGTACAGAATTTCTATCTGAAAAGCTGGGCACGACCTCAGCTTCACATGCCAGCCTAGGTACGAAGTACACCCCTCGGAGAGGCTCGCTACACAGACTCGTCGTGCTTCGACATGCCATCCGTCTTCCGCGTCAGTCCAGACTCTCCCACGGCCTCGGCCAGGCCAAACTGCCGCCCCTTTCTCTCTGGCCCCAGGAACGTCGTGACCACCACTGCAACAGTGCTGGCACCCAAAAAGGCGCAGATGACAACCCCGTAGTCGTACCGCTTCATTCCCGACGGCGCGGGCTCGAGCGGGAAGTACTCTTCTCCGATCAATGATTGGATCGTCGCCGAGGGGCTCGATGCCAGGGTTCCAAGCTGGTACGCCGTGCCGACGACAAAGGATCGGATGTCTGCGGGAGAGAGTTCCATTAGGTGGCTCGGAATCACACCAAAAGCGCCCTGAATCGCAAACTGAACGAAAAAGGCACTGGCTGCTACGGCTGGCGTCGACACAAATGTGTACGGGTACAGCAATGCTCCCGCGCAGATACAGGAAACTATGATTGTCAGTCGCCGGCCGAAGATCTCGGATAGGTTCCCGACGCAGACGGCGCCGATGACGCCTCCGCAGTTGGCAATGACCTGGGTAATGGTCATCTGGTCCTCGGTGAACTCGAACTGGTCGATGAGCATCGTCGGGTAAAAGTCCTGGGCTCCGTGTGACTGCGCGTGTTGCCGACAAGCTTAGCCGTGGGGCGTGCTCGAGCAAGTGCTTCGTACTCACCATAAAGGTAAACCCGGCCATGAGCACAATCATGTAGGTGACGGTGAGCCAGTGGTTCCTGATTGCATGCGCCGACTCCTCAAAGAACCCGGTCGTGGCAGCCGACACAGACCGACGCACAAACTCACGCTCGCGAAACGCTCGAGTCTCCGGGAGGCACAGTCTCCAGATGATGACGAAGACTGGGGGACAAGCGCTGAACCAAAACAGGGGCCGCCACCCGTAGTCGGTAGTGTCGACCAGTGCTCTCGCAAACGCCGTGGCGAGGAGATACCCCAGGGGGCAGCCAGCTTGGAACAGCCCGGACATGACGCCTCTAGCCGCCTCAGGGCAGTCTTCCAAGGCAGTCGCAACAGCGTTGCCGTATAGGCCTCCCATGGCGATGCCGAACGCGGCCCGGAGAGCCAGGAACTCGCCGTATGTGTTGCAGAAGCCAGTCCCCAGCTCCAGGACGATGAAGAGGAGGTTGTTGAAGACAAAGGGCCACTTGCGGCCCCATCGGTCGGACCAGACGCCGAAGATGACGGAGCCTAGTGGTCGGAACATGAGGACGAGGGTTATCCCCCAGGTGATGTCCGAGTCGTTCTTGCTGAACTGCTTGGCCAACGGCGTGAGCACCAAGCTGACGGTGAAGAAGTCGAAGGAATCCATGATCCAGCCACACCACGCACACTGCCTCTCGTGTCAGCGACATGGCACCTGGTATTGCCGCAAGTGCGGGAACGCGAACCAGGAAGAAGAGCCACTGCTCCCGGTCGAGCAACCTTGCCGCGGTGATTGGATTGATGGCCTTGTCCATTGGCGGCTTCAGGGACGAAACCCGAGAGTGCAAGTACTCCCAGATGTCCGGTCCGGGCTTGGCCATTGGCGAATTTGAGCCATGTCTCGTCTCCTGACCGCTGGTCATGGTTGAATGGGACGTAGGATGAAGGCGTCTTTCGCTGCTTTTCGACTCCCAAGCAATGCAACACCCTCGAGTGCATGAACGAGCAACTAGCTAGAAACCAGCAGTCTATACGCTACAGAAATGGTTCTGCAGAAATGAGACTGTATGGAATCAAATACGGCGTCTCTAGTTGGCTACATGAACTCTTTAAACGTCATGAGGTGTTGCGTTGCTTCGGCCATCGGACACAGACGTCTCGACGACACCGATCCGCACGAAATGTCAAAGCGGTTTCACCAGCACCGTCGCCGTGCCAAACGCCGTTGCAATTGCGACTGTATTCCCAAACCTTATGCAAGATAGGTTTCTACGCTCGTGCCTGCTATCCGGCAATGTTGAGCCGGGAATCTGACAGTGACGCGCGAGGTGCGGGCTCACGGCTGCACTGCCGAGGTCGATGCCGACTTCTTTGCCGTGACGGAGGGACTCGTATGCCAATGCCAATGCCTCTTCATGCCGGCTACCCTTTTAGCGCCCTTTCTTCCCCAATTCGTCACCAAGGTGAGTAACAGATAAACTCCTTTTAGTCTTGAGGCTACACATCAGAAGCATCTGTACAGATGGTTCGTGTAAGTCAATTCCCCTCTGGGACTAGTCTCCCGGAGACGCGCAACCAGTGTCCATGAGGGTACTCCTCCTCAAAGCATATTGGCACACTAACGAGCCGCACGCCGCACGCTAGACTCTGACAATGAGGAGCCTACCAAGCCTCTTCTCAAGTACGCCGTGCCATCGTTCCGCCACGATCAAGCAACAGCGACCCAAATTTCGTAGGATGGACAGAGGTAACAAGATGAGCTAGGCGCCGCAAGGCAATAACACGTGGCTGATAGAGGCTGAGGGTGGCTGAGGAGGTACCTGAGGCCTCGACTTGTCAACACCAAGCCAACATCATCGCCTGGCGCGCGGCTGATAAACATGCCCATGGAAAGCACCATATTCGACTGGTTGGGCACGCTACCCGACTGCGCAAGAGACTCTGTATCTGCTCCACCCAAAAGACGGCGCCTCAATCCAGTTACACCTGAATCGGCTATGTCCGTCCCCCGAGGCGAGAGCCCGAGCAAGAGCATACAAACCCCTGGGTCAGAGTTCAGCTACTCGTCAGATCAATCATCCGGGCGTCTGTCGCCGCAGAAGCACATGCGCGCGCTCGCGCTCGACCCCAAGGGCGTCAAGTTTTTAGATCTGTCTCACTTCAAGGACAAGCCGCCAAGTCTCGAAGCGCTCCTCAAGACGGTCGACGTCGTCATGGAAGGGAAAGGTATTGTTTCCACGTCGGCTCGAGAGGCGCTGACGCTCGCTGCACGGTCGCACGAGGATCTGGAGTGGGCTTGCAGAGGCGGCGGCTGCTTCTCTGACAGCCCGGATATAGCTGGGTGCACGCCGTCACCGGAAGCGGTGCTCGGCGTCATGGCTGCTGCGGCCGAGTGCAGCACCTACGGCCATCCGGGAGCCAACTGGAATCTCGAGGTGCACCAACGAGTCCTGGAGCTGGCGTTTCGGCCACAGGGCCAGAGCACGTTCAAGCACCTCGTCAACTTCATGGGCAGGTATGCCATTGGCGGTCCCTCATACGGAGAAATCACGTTAATTTCTCTACAGCACTACTGCAGCCATCATGCCCGAGTATGGTACACCGTCTGCCTCAAAATTGGCTGACTTCTGCGTCTATATCGAGCCGGAACTAGATTCTGCTTGGGTATCTACGTCTCCCACCGTCCAGTCGGCCATTGCTAGTTTCCGTGACACTCTACCGGGTAGAGCCTTCAACTTTACCGAATTCATGCCCCTCGACCAGCGACCCATCGCGCTGAGCATCGAGGCAAAAGGCCCTAGCGAGGGCTTTGATGACGCCAAGTTGCGGCTCGGTGTTTGGCAAATGGCACATTGGGCATTCCTGCGACGCTTGGTCGAGAAACGATCAGCTCAAGTCAAAGTAGCCGGCGGCGCGGTAGATGCCGAGGCGTTTACACTACCCAGCTTTGTGCCCGGAATAATAATTCAAGGTCACGACTGGCATCTCATCATCACCACGCTCGAGGGACGACAGACTCTGTTCTGGCAGAAGGTCGTTATCGGGAGCACATCTGCCTCCAAAGGGATCTACCAGATTATCCGCAATCTGCAGGTCCTACGACAGTGGGCCAGTGATACATACTGGCCATGGCTCCGGGACTTGATTCTCTGAGGAAGGGGATGAAGAGGCAGAGGGCACCTCCAACGACCTGTGATTCCCTCTCCCCTCTCTATTCCCTCTTCCCTTCTATTCCCTGCCTCTCTATTATGGCTGCCGTACCCAGTTCAGCAATCTCGAAAACAGCTTTGCGTCAGTAGCTCCTGCCAGATGCCAACTCCGCTTCCAACCATGGAAAAGTGAGGACAGCGCTTGCCACTCGCTTGCCGAGCATCTCCTGTCGTCCCCCGTTCCAACGTTCCAACGTCCAACGAGTTCATCTACCCCGACCCCATCCAGCAAACCGCAATCGCACAGCAGCAGCAGCAGCAGCAACAGCAGCAGCATCACCAGTATCCTCACGGATCCTCCCCTCCGAGCCGTCATCATGCTTCACCGCTTTACCCTCCCTGCACGCCCGAATCCTTACGCGTCTCCCTCGGAAAAGGCCTCCTCGCATGCCCGCGCGCTCTCCAGCTCCCAGGCCAGCCCTTTGGGCCCGTGTCGGTCGACAAACTTCCCGCGAGTCCTGCCATCTGTGGAGACGGAGAGTGCTCCTGCTTATGACTAGGAATCCGGCAAGGAGAACCTCGAACGCAAAGGCGCCGGGCTCGCACCCGCCGGGGGACGGCGACAGGCACCAGACGTCTTTGACCCCGCCGATTCGAGCACCTGGGGCGTCAAAGATCCTCCTTTCCCTTTTCTCCATGACGGGGCCATCTTCCCCGTGTCTCGGTGGGATAGTCCTCGCGGCTGGCATCAAGCCCAGCAAAGGTCGGACGATGACGCATCCTTGTTCCGGAGCCCTTCCACCCCGTCGCCTGTCCATCTCTCGCCTACCTCGGATGATTTCCTAAAGATGATGGACGAAAGCCTCCAACTAGGCCCAAGACAGGCCCCCTCGGCAGCAAAGCCCCTTCGCGCCGGCCGAAGCACGTCGTCCGAGTATCCTTCCCCCAGCCACGGCTCCCCTCGACTTCAGTCACCCGTCTCCGCCGTCTGCGTCAACAGACTAAGCTTCTCGGACCTGGACCGCTTTGGCCACGCAAACGATCGACTATCATATCTCAGGTCGAGCTCACCGGCGTCGTCCACGCAGGACGCAAAGGCAGACACGAGTCACCACGAAGTCATCAACGAAGCGACGGCCGCAATATCGGAATGGCAGGACGAGCCGAGACCGACGAACAATACATCCTACAACCACTACGAGCTTGCAGAGAGCTCAGAAGTTTTACCCTGTGACTCGCTGTCGCAGCAGGAAAGCGCCCACACTCCCACCCCCGAGACTCCTACATCTAGCACCGGCGAACTTGGCCGTACCAAACATGCCGCGGGACGCATTTGGGAGAGCATCCGACCCATCAAGGACCAGTACGACGGCACCGCCGACTCACACCACGCGAACAGTCCCAATCCCTCGACAGCCCCGTCGGCCTCTGTGGCAACGGACACTGCGACGCTTGCTCCCCGACGATCCAAGCGCAAAACATCACAGTTCTCCCTCCGCAGCCTCACAAATTCCTTCGCCAAACGTCCCCGGTTCGCGGGACTCCGCAAGTGGGCCAACAAAGTCTGCCACGGAGGCGGCGGGCGTCTCAGCCAGGCATACCGCCGATGGAGGCAGCAGCACGAGCAGGAGCGCAGACAGTTCGAGGCATGGAAGGCCAAACGTCGCAAGGAACGGCCCGCAGACCCGCTCAAGGGCAAGCCGGAAAAGGGATTCGGCGCCTTTTCGTTTGAACGCAGCCGATATGGGAATGAGGAGTGGTGGATGGAGGGGGTGGCCCGGTATCGGGCGCCCTCGTGGATGATGTTCCAGAAGTAGTCGCTGCTCTCGGGCCGCCCAGCATCGTACGTTTGAATCGCGCATGCGACGTCACGGTTGGGAGAAGTGGTATTGTATTAATATGAAGCCTATGACTAGGCAATGTAATCCATGTGTCGTTGTTATCCAAAGTCGCTTTATGAGACTTGCGGACAAGAATGCGCCCAGCCGTCCTTACAACATGTACCTGAAACCGTCTGCCGGAGCTGTTTTTCGTTTCCCGGGGCCGACCAGCTCTTCCTGCTCGACGGCTGTGCCGTCGGCCGCCTGTTGCTCCGCCGCCCTGTCCATCCTCCTGTTCTGCAACTGAAGATACATGCGCAGGACGAGAGCCAGGACGGCGACGGAGAACATGGCACAGGCGCAGGCCTGCATGCCCCGCGAGTAGTACGGGGCCTCCCCGTCCGGGTACAGGCGGGTGCCCACCAGGGGGCCGCACTGGCCGACGAACTGCATCAGCGCGAAGCCGCCCCCCTGGCGGGTCTGGCTGGCCTGGTTGTTGATGCCCCAGGCGATGACGAGGGTCACGACGTTGAAGAAGCCGACGGCGGCGGGGTACACGGCCAGGTAGCGCAGCAGGGGCGGCAGGCGGAGGGTCTCGGCGAGGGCGAGGACGGCGTAGCCGGAGGCGGACGCGAGGGCGTGGAGGACGATGGGCACGGTCCTGGCGCGCAGCCGGTCCGAGACGTAGGCGGTGGCGAGGACGACGACGAAGGCGAGGAGGTAGGGCGGCGCGCTGAGGGCCTGGGACGCGACGGCGCTGTGGCCCATCTCGGCGATGATGTTGGGCAGGAAGACGGGGAGCGACGAGTAGGCCAGGTTGGTGAGGAAGAAGATGGCGGCGGCGATCCAGGCGACGGGGTCGCAGAAGACGGCGACGAGGTCGCGGCCCCGGAGGCCGGAGGCGGGCTCCGCGGCGGGGGCCGGGGCGGGGCCGGGGCCGGAGCCGGAGCGGGCGTCGCGCAGACGCAGCCGG